>JAODVQ020162808.1:0-14992 GCA_025400075.2 Phenganax stokvisi
TTGACCTTCAAATTGGCTTCATCCAATCATAGGGCTTCGTAAATGGAGGTATCGTTCCAGTTTTATTGAGTTCACTGGATTGACCTACCCGTTAAATTTGACTTTATTTTTCTCAGGTGACGTTATCCTTTAAGGTGACATTACTGGTTAAAGCAATGTTACTCCTTTAGGTGAGGTTACCCTTAAGTGACTTCACTCAAAAAAGCGTAAAAAGGGTATGACGAACGCGAAATCGTACTGACTTATAGAGTGAAATATACACTGTACTGCTTGGATGCATGCATAAATTAACACAGAGACAAGCCTGGGCCAAATTTTACCGAGCATATTTTGCTTCGAAAGACTTGTTAGCACAGTATACTTTGCTTGGATGCACGCATTATAGGGGTTCTTTCGGGATTCTGAGGAGGTTCGTCGGGCGAAACATTTTTATGGCTCTATTTCATCCTCAGAACGTGTGACGTCACTCCTGATCCTCTTTGTCGGTTAAAATGCTACTCATTTCTGTGAGACTCAAGACAGACGTTTACTCCATGTTGGATAAGCTTTTGTCTTAACTACAAGCGGTTACCAGTACATTCCATGTTCTTGCAAACCCAGATTGTGTTTCGATAACTTCATTTCATTTTTAAAGCTGAATAGCAGAGAAACTCGACACCATATCCTGTCGCTTTGAAGTCCATTCTTGGAATGTTAGATTATAAACAAATCAAATGTTTATAAAAGGGCAGTAGTGTATACCCTTGAATTCTAAGATTGCAAAATTTGAGATCGTGACTAAAGATGAAAAATATAAAGCTACTGAGACTTAATGGTTTAAAAATTAACAAATAATGTTTGTTAATCATTTCCTGTTGAAATTGTAGGTAGACAAACTTCGACAGGACATTGAGAATCTACTGCGGCAAAAGAATTCTCTACAAGACCAAGTGAAGACTGCAAGAGGAGATGCAAAGCGGTTTCAAGATGACCTTATTAGATCTCAGAGGAACCTGACCGAAAAGCAGTTTGAAAATGATGGTCTACAGAAGGAGCTTAAGAATAAGAATGGAACCATCGATAAACTGAAAGCAGACAAGAATGCACTGCAAAAAGAGATTGATCGCTTGCGCATGGAATTGGCGTCGAAAGACATGATCACGGTCAGCAGAACTGATAATGTTGAGTCATCACCAGATGGGGATTTGGATAGCCTAAACAGCCAGCTTTCAGACTGGCAAGCCAACGCCGAACTGGCTAACAAGGAGAAAGATGGCTTGCTGAAAGAATTGGATGACATGCAAAACCGAGTAAATCAACTCCAAGGAGACTACGACAAGGCGAAGCGAGATCTGCAGAAGCAAGAAAAGTCGAACCAGGTAGTGATTTCCAAGTACGAGTCCCAATTGCAAAATCTTCAAAAACAACGTGACGGTTTGAAACAGCAATTGGAAGATCTTAAAGACCAGTTGAAGAAGAGTCAAGATCACAATGCTCAACTGCAGAAGGAAGTGCTCGACAAGCAAAAACTAGCGGACTCGCTAAAGGAGGAGGTCGGAGCGAAGGCTTCTCAGATCGATCGACTCGAAGCAGACAACGACGAGTTGGACAACAAAATCGAGAAGCTAAAGAAAGATCTTGCTCAGGCTGAAATGGCAAATCAAGTGTTGGCAAAAGATCGCGACAGTCTTCAACGAGATCTACAAAAAGCCGAGGATGACATCACCGACTTGGAAGGAGCTCTAAACCAGACCCGTCAAGAGAAAGAGGGGTTAAAGAAAGATCTCAACATTACGACCAACAAGTTAGCAACTGTCGAAGATATAAACCGCAAAGCGCAAGATCGCATCAAAGTGTTGGAAGCTCAAATTCCGAAGTTGAAGGCCAGAGTTACTGAAGCAGAAGGAAATCTGCTGTCGATGACCAGCAAAAACAAGAAACTGGAGGATGAGTTGACCAAGACGAAAGCTGATCTAGACAACGCTCAAGAAGATCTGGCTGTTGCCAAAGAGAAAGTCGAACAGCTTGAAGCCAAGTGTCAAGGTGCTGAGAGAGACAGAGATGACTACAAGCAACGCCTGGCAAATAGCGAAAAAAAAGTCGCTGACTTGAAACAACAACTTCAGAATGTGCAAGAAGAAAGGGACGAGCTTGATAGCGAAGTCTCTAAGGCACGGATGCAACTCGGCAAGCTACAATCTCAACTAGAAAATGTAAACCGACAGAAAGCTCAGCTAGAAAGTGAAGTGGCCGACCTGAAAGCAAAAAATGCCAAATTGAATAACGACTACACTATCCTTAAAACGACCTACAACGAGGTGAACAAGAACTTGCAATGGCATAAAAATCAGCTCGAAAGCAAGAACAATACCATTGCTGAGTTGAAAAAGCGAATTGCAGCTTTAGAAGCTAAGTTAGATCCTTTGTACCAAGAAGTCAGTGACTTGCAATCGAAGTGTGAAGTCCTTGGAAAAGAAAACGAAGATTTGCAGGATAAGGCATTGGAAGCCGAACGAAAGTACAAGGAATTGCAAGCAGAGTACAATCTGTTATTGAAGGAACGTGATGATTTAGCCAAAGAAATTCAAGAACTCTTGAAGAAAATCTCCGAGCTGCAAACAGCACTAAATATCAGTCAACGTGAGACAAATGATTACAAGAATCAAGTAACCGTCTTGAAACAGAAATTGGGAAAACTTGAACGCGATCTTGATCGAGTAACGAGGGAGAAGAACGAATTCGAACTTCGCTTTAACGACTTGCAAACAAACAACAAGAAGAACAACGATGAGGCAATTATTTTGAGGAATCAGCTAAACGACGTTCAGTCGGAACTTGACGATCATAAAAACAAGCTCAACGATAACGACAACTTGATTACAATGCTGCGTGAGAAGACCGTGCAGCAAGAGAACGAGCTAGATAATGTCAAAGGAGATTTAGATCATTACAAGAATTCGTATGAAACAACCGAAGATGAGCGAAATAAGCTACGACACCAACTGAAAGATCGTGATGACGAAGTGGACAACCTGAATAACGTTATAAAACAAAAAGAACAAATAGATATTGAGCAAGCAATCACAGTGAATACAGCAAACGTTGTAGAATCCAGTCCAGATGACTGGTTTGATGGGCCCTCCCAACAGGACCTGGACGACCAGGTTGCAAAAAACCAAGACTTACAAAACGAAGTGGACAAGCTCAAAACTAAAATAACGCAACTGCAAAACGAATGTAACACCACAAAGCGCGACGTCCATGATCTTCAAGAAGATTTACAACGAGCACAAGACAAGATCAACAAATTGCAGGAGGAGAACGATCAATTGGCCGCTGACAAAGCCGTAGAAGTTGAGCGAGCAACATTGGCAGAAGCTAAAGCAGATGATCTGGAGAAAGAAGCAGATAACGCTAACCAGCTTCGCGAGAAAGCTGAAGAAGATTTAAACGATGTCCGTGGACGAATTCCAAAGCTGGAATCGCAATTAGACTCGTTGCAGAAGCAAAAAGCCAAGCTTCAGCGTCAACTTGATGACTCGAACGCAAACCTCGCGAAATGCAAGGAGGATATTATGAATCTCGAAAGCCAGTTGGCCGAACAAAAGAAGAAGAACGACACGATGAGCAATCTGCTAGAAAAGAAAGAAAAGAATCTTGCTGAGGCCAATCGTAATGTCAAGGCATTGGAGAACGATTTGGATGAATTAAAGCGCGAATTGGCGACTCTAAAGTCGACTAACGACGCTTTAACAGCTGAGAAAGAAGAAGACGACCGACGCATTCAGCAGCAACAAGAGCGCATTCAAGATTTAAACAAGGAAGTCCAAAAGCTTCGTGAAATTCAAGATAACCTAGAAAATCAAGTAAACACAAAAACCTACCAGCTGACAACAGCTCAATCGCAGTTGGAGAACGCTCGTAAGGACCGTGACTACTACAAAAGTGAGCTGGCAAATGCTCAAAATAACGCTAAAAAAGATCGTGAAGATATAGTTCGTCTGCAGAACCGTGTACGGGCACTTGAACGCCAAAACGAACAATTTGAGAAAGATATTAAAACCAAAGATGCATTAATCGATAAATTGAGGAAGAGCAAAGCTCAACTGGAGTCAGATCTTCTAAAAATGAGGAAAGAGTTGGAATCGCTTCGCCTGGCTTACCAAAAAGCTCAAGATATCATTCGAAAGTACGAAGATCAAATACGCGAGAAAAGCTTGAAGATCAATGCGATGGAAGTAAACATCAACAACTTGAAGAAAGGAGCAGTTCCAGTGAGCTCTGGAATCACGGTACAGCGCGTGGATAATGTTGAAAGTGCTCCTGGCGGAATGCCGGAACGTGAGAACAACTTAAGATCAGAAATCCAAGTGAACAAGACGAGATTCGGTAAACTTGAAGGAGATTACAAGAAAGCTCAACAAAAGATTATTGAACTGACACAAGAAAACAGAATGTTAGAAAAACGTGTAGCTGACTTGCAGAACCGCTTGGATAGAAGTAACGCGGATTGCCAAAAGCTGAAGCAAGACTTGAACGATGCTTCCGATAAGATCTCTGACCTTGAGGTGAAGAACGAGTATGAGACAAGGGAGAAGAATGCGCTCCAACAGCAGCTGGACGATGCAAATAAACGAATTGCTGCGCAACGTGCTGACCTCTTAAAAGCAGAGCATAAAGTGGTTGAAACGAAAATGCTCTACGACGTTGCTCAGAAAGATTTGCAAGAGAAGGAGGACGAAATCCAAGGCTTACTGAAAGACAAAAAGAGCTTGGAGAAGCACCTAGAAACGACAAAAGCAACGATGAACCAACTACAAGAAGACAACAATCGACTCAAATCGGACCAAGGTCGTTTACAGCAAGAAATACTGGATCTTAAAGAAAAGGTAATATATGTACAAAATGTTTAAAATCTTGGTAGCAATTCCAGCATATTACTCAACGTTGTACATCTTAATCTGGAAGAAGATTTATAAGATCAGTCCGACTGAATTGCGGCAAAGGCTAGTGAACGTGCAAGAAATAATTACGCTCAGTTGGACGTTACAGTAATATAACAGAATGAAACAAATCGTGCAATAAGTGTCATTTCGACAAAAGTAAATTAACATGCTCGGATCAAAATCACTAACTAAAGTATCGTATAAAATCTCTTTCTCTATTCTGTCTATTACAGGTTGCAGATTTGGAAACAAGACTGCAAAAAGCACTAGCTGACAAAGACCGTGCACAGAAGGACGTCAAAGAATGCCTCGCAAAAATTGCAGGCTTAGAGCAACAAATTGAAGAGCTGACAAGAGACAAAGAAAACTTGTATCATAAGATCGAAGAATTGAAGGCAACTGCCGGACGGCACCGTGACGAATGCAATAAGTGCGAGAAAGACCTTGCACAACTGCAAGCCGAATACGATCGCCTTAAAGCAGACAACGAAGAAAAAGAGCGACAAATCGACAGCTTGACAGAAACTAAGATTATCGTAGAGAAAGAAAACGAAGAGCTGAAAAAGCAGCTGAAGAAGCTGAATGCTGATTTTGACGATGCTGTCGAGAAAAACCGCCAGTCTGAAAACATTATCAGTGTATCGAATGTACAGAATGTTGAGAGTGCCCCTGATGAATGGGATGGAATGCTTCCAGCTGAAGATCCAAGTATTCTGAAAAGAAAAGTAGAAGAACTGGAGAATGACCTTAGACAGAGTCAAAACAAAGAGCGAGAAGCTCAAAGTAAATTCCTGGAATTGAATGCCTACATCGTGAAAATGGAAGCGATCTACGAGCAACTTCTTGCTAGAAAGAAAGAAATCGAACAAGAGCTGTACGATGCACAGCGAGAGCTCAAGCCCCTCAAAGATGATTTTGAATCGACAAAATCAGAACTGGAAACGCTAGCTAGGCAATTTTCGGATCTTAAAAGAGAAAACGCAAACCTAAAAATGCAACTTGAACAAGCCCAGCAAGCGAAAAATCAGCTGCAAAGAGAGCACGAAGATGTTATTATGAAAGACAAAAATAACGAGCAGAATCTCTTGAATACCGAACGTAAACTTCAAGAACTTCAGCTACAACTCGAACAAGGAGAAAACAATCGCGATAAAGACAAAATAATTGAAACCCTTAAAGAGGAAAAGAAAGAGCTAGAGAAACAAATCCATCTCCTTCGAGAAGATCACAACCTTATGCAAGCCAACCTTGCCAACGTTCAAAAGAAACGTGATGACCTCGAGAAGCAACTGTTTAATATGCAAAAACAATTCTCAGATGTGGACCTGAGGATGAGATCTTTGATGCAAGAGAACAACGAATTGAATGACGATATCATAGCAGCACAACGTAAGCAAGCTGATCTACAAAACGAATTGCAGAAGGCACTGAAGGAGAAAGCGATGTTGAGAGGGGAACTGGATGAGGCCAAAGCACAACTCTTCCGCAACAAAGAACTCCATGCCAACTTAGAAAGACAAGTCACTGAACATCGCTCCAACGTTGATGCATACAGAAAAGATCTAGGAGATCGAGAAAACGACGTTGACTGGCTACGAAATCAAATTCATGCTTACGAAGATGAAATTAGCTCCCTGAAAGTGCGACTTCACTCCTACAGGGAAGACTACGAGAAAGCGCAGCAAGATATAACCTTGTTGCAGAGCAAGCTCCAGGAAAGAGACAACACCATTGCCGATATTCAGTTCCAATTAAGGTCGCTTGAGCAGGAAAACAAAAGGCTAAAGAAAGAGCTGCAAGTTGCAAATGCTTCTGCTGAAGACTACAGAAAGTCGTATTTCGACGCCAGAAAAGAAATAGAAAAGTTGCAGCTGGAGATTCTTGGTCTGAATCAAAGAGTGTCTACACTAGAATCGCAGTTAGAAGCTGCAGAAGACGAAAGAGATCGTCTAAGAAGCCTGCTGGAAAAAATGAAGAAGAACAATTCGGAAATGAAAATTCAACTTGAAACTGTTCACAATGAAAAAAATAGGATGGCAAATGATATGAACGTGATTAAACGTACAAACGAAAATGTACAACACTCAGCTCCGCCAGATCAAGTGGATTCAGGAAAAGAGAAATTAACAAAGATCTACGAGCTACAGAATAGTTACGATAATGTCAAACGAGATCACGATGATGCCCAACGAGATTTGGCTAACCTTCGCAAGAAAAACATGAAATTGGAGACAAACGTTGCTGACCTTAACCGGCTTAAAGATGGCATAGAATATGATAATCAGTGGAAGACCAAGCGTATTGCAGATCTTGAAAATCAGCTAAATGATTTACAAAACAGCAACAAGGTCGGCAGAGAAGACATTCTTGGGTGGCAAAAGAAAATTGCAAAACTTGAGCAAGACTTGAGTACAGCAAAGAATAAAAACAGCAGGCTAGAGGCTTACAACGCTGCATATGATGGCAAAATGAAAGAACTAAGTGATGACCTGATCGAAGCAAATCAAAAGATTGCTCAACTTGAATCTTCACTGGATGGATGCCAAGACACCATTGATAAGAAACAAAAGGATCTTCTTGACGCAGAGAAAAAAGCAGCGAACTTGGAGACGGCCAACCAAAATCTTTCAAAAGCAAAGAATGAATTACAACGCAATCTCCAAGCAGCCAAAGCTAAGATTTTGGATCTTGAAGAAGACTTGCAAGCCGAGATCAAGCAAGTTGCGCAGCTAAAAGGAATTTTAGGCGATTACAAAATCAGAAACGAAAATCTGAAAAACGAAAACGCTAGACTTCAGAAAAAGCTTCTAGACTTGCAATCATCAACTGATGTCAGTTCCCGTGACGTCGCTGAAATGAAATACACCATCAACAGATTAGAAACTGATAACAAGCAACTAACCGGCGACAACCAGCAACTGCGAAGACAACTGAACGAGGCAAAGCAGGACAACGTGAAGCTACAAAACGAAAAGCGAGATATCCAAAGCCAACTTCAAAAGCTGAAAATGCAATTGGCTGATCTTCAAACCAAAAATGATATTCTGCAAGATGAAAACGACAAGCTTAAGCGTGATCTTGCCGCTTCTAACATCCAGATCCAAGAAATGATGGACAACATGAATAACCAACCACAGCAAGAGATCATGGTAGAATCCGCCCCTCCAATGACGTTCAGCGAGCCTGATTCAGCAGAGTTAGACTTCCTACGACCCGAAAAAGACCGTCTACAAAATGAGGCTACCGATCTCAAGAAGAAACTCGACAACTTGCAAGATGCCTACGATAATTTGAATGACGAAAAGGGAAAGATGGATGAAAGGATCCTCGTCTTGCAAAGAACTATTTCTGATCTAAACAGAGAGAAACAAGAATCTAATGCAGAACGTGCAAAACTCAAACGAGACCTTGAGGAGGCCATGGAGAAGCTTGCTGACCTTGAAAATGAAAACCAACGACTGAAAGTAGAGAACGCCTCGCTTAAACAAGATTACGAAGAGGTTCAAATGCAGTTAGTAAAGGTTCAAGCGCAATATGATATCCACGTCACACATACATCCGACAATCAAAAGGATGCCCAAGCATCAACGCAAAAGTTTAAAAACCTAGAGGAGGCATTGAGACGAAGCCAAGATCGGGAAAACGATTTGCAAAAAGAAGTTCTGGACGCACACAAAAAAGCCGCCGCTTTGGAATACGAAGTGAAAACAGCAAACGAGAAAATCCAAGATCTGGATGAAGCTCAGAAAAACAACAACGATAAGATCAGAGCCCTGAAAAACGAAGTAGTCGAAAAGGAGAAGAAAGTTTCAGAGTTGGAGGCAAATATGGAAGATGCAGGAGATAAGATTAAGGATCAAGAGTATGAAATTGAAGGTCTCCGGGACAAACTTAACGAACTTGACAACAAAGACAGACAATCTCAAGACGGTAGAAATGATCTCGAAAGCCAGTTTGTAGTCCTAAAGAACCGATGTGCGAAACTAGAAGACCTGTTGAACGATGCAAATAGAGATAGGGATGAACTTCAAAAGCGCCTGCAAGATATCCAAAATGAAAATGACAACCAAAACTCTGATTTCTCCAAGCAGATATCTCAAATTCACCAGACGACAGAAATTTACCGACGAGATCTTTCTGATCGCGACAACCAAAACGAAAAGTTACGAAAACAAGTGGGTGACCTTACCAAAGAAAATGAGCAATTAAAACGAGACATGGCAAACAAGAAAAACAGCGTGGAGACCTACCTAATTGAAATCGAACGACTGAAACAAGAAATGATCATCATCAGAGAACGTGCAACAAAGGCGGATCCAAGATTGGCTGAAGAAATGGTGGAGTTGAAGCAAAAGTACGACGAGATTGAAAGCGAAAAAGAAACACTCCGCACAGAAAAACAAAACCTACAATACCAACTACGAATTGTAACCGAGAAGCTAACAGAAATCGAAACCGTTTACCGACAGAGCACCAACGGCTTGGAAACAGTTACACAAGAGATGTACGCCCTACGCCAAAAAATCAATACAATGGAGCTGGACTTACAGAAGGCAATCAAAGACCGAATGAGTTTGGAAGAGCAACTCGAAAAAGCAAACCGCGAACTGTTGATCCGTCACGAATACATAGTCAAAATGGAAAAAGAAGTCCGTGATCTTCGTGTTGAGAAGGAATTCCACGATCAAGCAATCGAAGAACGCGAGCAATCCATCAAAACCCTCCGTATTAAGGTTGTTACTTTGGAGAAGGAGATTGCTAGTCTAAAGTGGGATATCGAGGTGCTGAAAAAGGAGAAGCAAACGACTGAAGTAACGTTGGATGTAAAACCAAAGATCGAGCGAACCACCTACGAGATCACTCACGCTATGAGTCCCGATTCGAAGTCAGTTGTGACAGGTAAACCGCACGAGGTGTCAACTTTAGATTTCAGCGTCAATGATAAGCCAGGAGATGCCTACGTAGTGGGAGAGACGACAACACGAGTTTACACAAGAGGAGGCAGTGATGACCTTTCTAGCTCGTTATATGGTAAGATGTTAATAGTAATTCTACCAAACTTGCTGCTATAATTTGGACTTGATACTGTGATATTATTTCCGTTCTGTTCTCAATTATTATGAAAAATATTCTGTGAAAGAATACAGTTCTTATAAATCCTATAAACAGAAAATTGTAAAATATTGGTGATACGCCCAGTAAACGAAAAGAAATCCAAAACTTTGATATCGCGAGCACAGAAGAGATCAATTCATCAAAATTTTTTGAAGACTTCATTATACACGCAGCACCTTGAAACCCATATATGTCTTCCTAAAATAGAATCATTAAAGCGCCTTTAACAGTTTTGCAAAACAACTATCGTGAACCCTCCAATTTTCATGGAGCATGATGATGACTTTTTGTATGAATGTATACCGGTACAATTATTCCCAAGAAATATTTTAAAATACAATAGTCGTGCCGTACAAACATAATTTCAAGAAATTTGCTTATATCATCTTATAGCATTTCTTGTAATCAACCGTCCGTTATTGTAAAATCGAAAGTTTATGCTTTTTTTTAGGAGATGGAGGAGATAGGGAAGTGCGAACACGCGTTATCAAGAGAGAAACGAGAACCGTTGAAGGCCCTTTGTCACCAGGTTCCTACAGTCACAGCATTTCTGAAGGATTCGTACCAGGGGAAACAACGACGATGTATACCCGCACACTTTCAGGCGGACCCGAAGCTGGCGAAGTTCAAGTGATCCGCAAGGAAAGAAGAAGCCGAAGATTCTTGGATGAAGGCAAATACCAGTGATGAACAATTCTTTTTGTGGAAGACCTTTAGTAGAATTTCATAAATTGGTACCTTATCTAAACTAATAGTTAAGGATGTTTAATTGCTTATAGTCAACACGTAGTATATAGCCAAGCCAACTCAATCTTTATAACATCAAGTGCTTAACACTCCACTTTGGAAAAAGTAAGAAAATTTGTCGTCGCAAAGTTTAAATTAGTTAATAAAGTTTCTGTGTTTTCTAAATTAGCTATAAAGAGTTAACTTAGTTTCGTGTTAAACACTTGGACTAGCTAGTTGAGAATGAAAGACTGTTAATTTTTAAGTTGGCTTGACTACAATTACTCTAATCATAAAGCAATTTGGCAGCTTTTACAACAATTAGAAATGATTTTATTTTCTAGTTTTATACTTGTGTGTATCCTTGTCTAAGATGAATTAAAACAGTCTGCTTAAGAAAACTTTTTCCAGCAAAGGAAAGTGAATAAGTCTAAAAACAAATAATGATGGTACAGCTTTTGAAATGCCAAACCATGCAATAGTACGCTTGCGCTATTCGTTACACCTAAATTTGTGGACTTAATTGCAGAATTTTTCAAACTAGCACTTTTGTATTAATGAATTACTTTCAATCATTTCAATTAAAGTTTTACCAAAAAAATAGACGTTGGTGATTTAAATCTGCATTCTTCAACGCTGTCTTTAGAGGTAACATCATTTAGGAAAACGACTAGGCCACTGGGGATGTAGAGAAATAAGCAACGTGCATAATGTCGAACGTTTTCAGAATGTGCGTATCTTTGGAGGTGTTTAAAAGCACTAAAATGATTAAAAGTTGGAGTGCTTTAAATTAGTTCAAAATCGTCATTTAGCGGTTGCCACTACGTGGCATTAAATAAAAATTTCCACTTCACAAACTGTGCAGTGGAAAATTCCATTGCGCAATCTAAAAATACAAGTTGCTTTTTGAATGCAGTAACCAGTTAAATTTGTTGAAAGTTATGATTAATCGTTAATCGTTGCAACTACAGGATTCATTTTATGATTTAAGAACATTGACTAGTTGGATATCGTCGTTCCACAAAAAATGGAGTGTTCCATTCAACTTGGCTTATGGCTTCCCCTCATTGAATGTAACGTTCAGTCGTTCCCCTCATGAAAATTTTCTTACCATTGCACTCATAGACATCAGCATACTAATGAACGGGTGACGTTTATATAATATTTCATCCTAAATTGGCATTTCACATGTATCGAAGCCTTGGAGATGACTAAACAGGAGTATCCGATTCAACAAATTGGTTCACGAATAATATGATTTCGGAAAGATATTTAACAGGAGATTTTTTAGAGATTCGCGTACTTTTTGTTGATAACGCTTAAAACTTGGTAACCAGGCTTTTGCACGGGTAGGGTAATAATTCCGGGAATGAATGCCCTGCCAATCACGGCTTTCCTGCAAGAAGCCAAGGTAAATAAGACACAGCATATTCAATCACGTACAAACCCCATTATCAATTCATTCTTTAACTGCCTTACACAAAATTTCACAAAAGAAGTAAGATTATCAGCCAACTGCAGAGCTGGCAAGTACTTCATGTCAGATGGTAGAAATAAGCAAGAGTTGGTTAGATTGTATTGTGCTTCATGTATGCGGTTGGAGATAGAAATCCTCTACAAGTTTTAAACATTGCAACCATGATCACATGATAATAATGAGATCTGAAACATAAGCTATCATTTTACTTATTATGTAACAGCTGGGCATGAAGTCATTCAGTAAATAATGTAAACATCAGAAATATGGTAATTCCAGTTGTAGATTTTAAACTAAAATATCATTTTCGGGTACCACCATACCACCCAAATTCTCACCAAATGATACTTCCTTACCACATGGTGAAACGCGTGTTACTTTGTTCAGAAGCAGATCAAGGATGGTGTCCAACATTTAAGTCGATTTACAGCGCAGGACAATTGCCATATTATGATAATACTCGTATGACAAAATTGACAACAACAAAGCTTACAAACTACCACATGTGCATTTTGTGAATCAGTTTTGAAACAGATAGGTTTTTTACTATATATGTGCAACGTTTGGGGCTCAACAATCATTTACCTTGAAAAGTACAGCTAAAAATACCGAATTTAGCTATTTGCTTCGATTGATCGACAAAACGTTTCAAATATGCTCAAAAATCTCAAATGAGTACCATCAAAAATCCCACGAAATTATGATTTTTCCATGCTCCAAGAACACAGCTTTACTGCAGTGTATGATTTAGCTTGTTCAAAAGTAATTAAAGTGGCCAAAATCACAATTAATGTAATTATACCTCAAATTTTGATATCTGCCCAACACTCCCTATCACAATTGCATCGCTTTGAAAACAATGACAAACAAAAGAAATCATCCTCTTCAAAAACTCTTTACTTTTTATAATAATCAAATATTATTTTCCACTCAAAAATGTAGCTACCCACTGCCGTTACAGCAGTAAAAACGACGCTGCAAAGACTCATAGTATACAAAAGGTGGCCGCCATCTTCACTTCTTGCAAGTGAGGTATTCGAGAATCTACTTAATTTGAGAGCTAGATACGCGAATCTGTAAAATATCTTCTCTTAAAGCGTCTTACCACTGTCTCTTACAGACAAGCACATTTTCTATGACAAAATTTTATGTGACTAGTAGTCCTTCTGTACGGGTCATTTTGCCACATGTTTCGGTGACAAATGTGATAAATGAGAAAATTTTGTCCGTCTGTACGGCCAACAAAGAAAATATTACAAATGATGTGAACCATTGATGAGCTTGGTTAGCGTATAGATGATTGAAGAAAATTTTCCAGATGAAAAACTTGTCACAGAAAATTTGTTGTAAAACTTAACGTAGTGGTGTTGACATACATGGGTATATGTTAATATTTCGATAACTTTTCAAGCATTCAATTTCATTAAAACAGAAAGAAACACAAGCAAAATTATCCTCCACATGGTACAACAACATCAATGGAAAACTTGCATGATAGACAAATGGTAGGAGGCTGACGCCGTAGGAGTGAAAATTAGCGACGTTAAACTCCAGACAAACTTGCATGTTCATCTATTAGCCCATCATCATAGCTATGAAATAACATCATTCTTACATCTCTGAATGACAATATTTCTGCTTGAAATGAGTTTCATTCTTCTCTTCAAAAAAAATGAGAGTGTAGCCTAAACTGTAGCATTTTGTACAAAAATAGGTTCGTCGAATGCTTCATCGTGTTCTGAAAAGAACCATCTCTGACAATGGAGCGTTCCAGATTTAAATGAAACATTATTTCTATCGAGCTTAAAGGTCATTCTTATGCTGTGTGAATTCTACATTTTTGTTGTGATTTGTCGTAATTGCTTGAGTCAGTATGCTCAAGTGTTTTGACCTTTCATCAGATTCAAATTCTCTGAATTTTGGCGATTAACTTTTGACTGTAGAAAGAAAACCTGAAGTGAAAACAGTTTTCTAGTTGGCTAAACAAACATCTAAAAATATGGCTCAAACTTTTCTTAACCCAGCTGTTTTCACCAATAAACATCTGAAATAAAATATAAATTTTACGACATGAAATAAAGCATTTTCACACACCTGTTTTTTTCCGCTCATTTAGATTTTCGCAAATGGCTTTAAAGCTCTCGCCTTTTTGGTGCAATTTTTTACTCGGCAAGCTTTCGATTTTCTTGAAATTTCATTTACAAGTAACGAAGACCTTCCTTGTTATGTTTCACCAATAAATCATACAGAATGACGCAAGAAATTCTGTGTCTTTAAACAAACATCTGTTTTTAACCAAAATATATCAATATTTTTCATGTTTCGAAGCAAAAACAGCCTCATGCTTAGCGGCCGTAAACGCTATAATGCAAGTGGTCCATTAAGACAAAACTAATATAGCTACGTAGCCCAATCGCACGTGGAATTTCTTTGTCATTTCAGTGCAATTCACAAGCTTGGCTTTAAGTTATACTTTTTCTGCTAGATCACGGTGTAATTAATGGATCAATTTATAACGTCTCCATCACTGAGCTGGTCTCCATAGATTAAACTAAACTACACAGATATCCTTCTTATTTCCAGTTTAACTAAATAGAACAACAGCAAGACAACTCGGCTGTTCCGAACTAAAAAGTCTGAAGCCTATCACTTAGGCCCGGGTCAAACGTCACTCTTCTCATGCGCCAAACCTAACGAATTAAGTGCGACACAAGAGCGACGTTTGATTCAGTTTAGTTCGGCAAAATCA
>JAODVQ020163017.1:0-14980 GCA_025400075.2 Phenganax stokvisi
AAACTGTGGGTTAAG
Source organism: Phenganax stokvisi (assembly GCA_025400075.2). Lineage (NCBI taxonomy): Eukaryota > Metazoa > Cnidaria > Anthozoa > Malacalcyonacea > Clavulariidae > Phenganax > Phenganax stokvisi. Next base: position 16 of record JAODVQ020163017.1, read on the forward strand.
TTTAAACCTTGGTTAACTGCTAACCCACCTTTGAACAACCGGCCCCAGAGGCGTAGCTAGAGCTAGAGTAGAGGCCGGGGGGGCTGGTCCTCTGGTAAAGTCTTGGACCCCCCTTGAGAAATTTTTTGCTGAAAAATAAGTAAATCCTTGATTATATAGCTTCACACTGACAATATCACAAAAGTATGTAGCGTGTACGCGTTGCAGCGCATTAGTGTGAAACCTGAGATTTTGTTCACTGATCTGTGGCACACAACTTTACTGGCTTGTTTGGACCCTAAAAGTTCCTTTGTTAATTAAGTTCAATATGCTGATGTATGCTAATTAGTCGCTGTGGCTACTGTGGTTGTGAAGCGAGAAACCTGAAACATTACATGTGTCGACAATTCATTGTACCCATGCCGTGCTGTCTACCACCACTATACAGATTTTTTTCCGCGAACTTTGTCTCGAGTCACACCGTTGGTCTGGCGCCACCAAGATTTTTGCTGGCCCCTTTTGATCAATATTGCTAGCTACGCCTCCGTTGAATTTTCTCTAATGATGAGTTTGAAATAAAGTGAAATGTAACTGTCGCACCACAGGCTCAGTTTAGATATTCGTCGCAGAGGTTGTTCTATCTCTCTACTTAATCCCATGACTAAATTTCGATCTAGGCAAAAAGAAAATTTATTTACGCAGCTGGTGAGGACATATTAGATGTAGTAAAATTGCAAAGTTTGCTGGCGAAAGGTCGTAAAATGCAGGAAAAATAGCCCTGCAAAGTTTGCAAATTTGGCATATGTTTCTGTGACGTGCTGAAGCCGTTACCATTTTTTGGTCATTTTCGGCTCAGAAATGGTAAAAATTTCCGCACCTAATTGAAAAATATACTAAATTTGCAAACTTCACAGGGCTATCTTTCCCTCATTTTACAACCTTTCGCGACCAAACTTTGCAATTTTACTAAGTCTAATATGTTCTCTCCAGCTGCGTAGATGAATTTACTTCTTTTTGCCTAGAATCGTCTACAAAATATATTGAGCCTTTCAAAATTTACCCCCCTCCCCCGAATGTCAATGTTGAAACACTCGTTTTTTTGGGAGAAAAGGATGAACTGACAGTAATATAACAACAGCATTCTCAGTGGCGAAATTCCAGTGTACAAAACAAAGATTACTAAACCATGTAATTCTTGACAACAACATTGAAATAGGGGGAGGGGCGTATATATTTGTCTCAGATATTTTGTGGAGCGATTGTAGATCGAAATTTTGTCTATAATGGGATTTGTCCATTATGTTACTGCAATGGTCTGACTGGCATTGTTATGTAATAAACAATAACACAATAATCGTTTCTCTCAGACATATAGAAACCGACATATAGAACAATTAATACATATAAATTATGTCAAGCTGAGATGAAATCAAATAATATACCCTTTTAGTAAAGAAATAGTCAGCAACAGGCGTGACAGGCCAGAGGTCAAGAGAGCTAAGAAATAACAAGACACGCTGAATTCAGCCAGTACAAAACTAGATTTAAACTGTTTTACTACAATTTCTTTCATTTAAAACGACACTAAGTTTATCATCAGATCATCACAGGTTGTCAGGTGATTTAAGAGAATGTGTGTTTTATTCCATATTCACGGCAGTTGAACAGACTCGGCAATCTTGCCCAGCCAGACTATCACTCTGTGTCGAGATTTGTGATTACCCTCTTGGGTGGTTACAATTCTTATTGAGGCAGTATACTCTTGTGAGAAATATAGATGTTTTGCAACTGTTGTCTGTTTTTTAAAGCAGGCTTTCCTTCACTATTTCGATACGCGTATTGACACGTACCACACCACACCGACACCGTTGATCATGCACATTTGTTATATTTCGGAGATAGAGTGACAACCATAAAGTTAAATTGAATTCCACTGTTTATTGCGATTCAAGTGCTGTAACAAAAACAAATCAACCAGAATGACCGAAATTTCGCAACATCTGCAGTCTTTCCTGCAATATTTTTCAAGATGGTGAGCGCAAGTATTCTTTACCGTGAAGGCAAATACCACGAAAAAAAAGATAAAATTCTCCCTTCTGTTTACGCTATTTATATAATTTTCTCACCCACATTCGCTTTTTTTTCAAAAATTTTTAGTAAAAACGAGAGTGCTTTTACTTTTGAAACAATGTGACTACAAAATATTTATCACAGTTTAATTTGTTTCAAAAGTAAAAACACTTTTGTGTTTTTTCCAGCTAATTGACTACTTCGACTGTGTGAAGAGCTTGAGATTTTATTAGGGTTTACTTAAAAGTAGTAAAAGGGGGCATATTAAATCTTGAAAATAGAGTTATGATGCTTTCTCTCCTGTATCCAAGTTGCCTTATAGTTTTTGTATATGCATGATTATTGTGCAATTGGTGCTAAAAATCGCTATTTAAGTTTTTTGTGTAAATTTTTTAAACTTTTAAAAACGCTAATAGTTAAAGTGCTAATCTGCTCTTACTATTCATACTCATTTGTTGTGTTGTGGGTTGACAGAAAGTTCAAAAAATGTATTTCTTTGGAATTTCTTCGTCAATTAATTACTAAAGAAATAATTGACAAAGAAATTTCAAAAGAAATACACGTTTTATCAGTGTCTTTATGATGAAAATACGCTTCAAATTTCAATTTGTATTTTCTCGGCTAGTATTGAACTACTTCGGAAAATCATTTTGCAGAGATATTTTTGAGGGCGTTTAATAAATTCTCAGCTCGTGTTCTATCACATCTAAACCACTTCTTCGCTGTGCGTCGTGATTAGATGCGTTAAAACATTCCTACTCGTTTACCAAACATCACTTGGAGTTCTGTGGACACGAGGTTGCGTTTATTAGCTTTAATCCATAAACTCCATTAACTCCAATCTATACCTCCAAGACCTGTGTACGCAAATCCATATGCACTCCGAGAGTGACTATTTTTTGCATACTCAAACAATACATACATACATACTTTATTGAGAAATTCCCAACTGGGCTTTCAATGCCCATTACGTATCACAAGTTGTATAAAATTTATAGTTAAGTATTTACAATAAGATTTTTGTAGTTTTGCATGGCGAAACAACAATATCAGTAATCATTTGAGGTATACACCATGTATATTTATTATTGCATAATAAATAATAAATATACAATAATAAATATAATAAATATAATAAATATACAATATACAATAATAAATATAGCTGCAATAATAAATATACATGGTGTATACCTCAAACGATTACTGATATAAGTATTTACAGTCTATATTATATAATGGTTTTTATGAATGGTCCCATAGCTTGTCTTTCAGTAAGTTCTTGAATTGACAGAGAGATCTTGCTTCTTTGATGTTTTCGTCTAGGCTGTTCCAAAGATTAACTGCTCCGTGGTGAAACGAACGTTGACCAGTGGCAGTTCGGTTAAAAGGGATTTGCAGCGTATCTTTGTTTCTCGTTAGTCTGCTGTGTACCGAAGATCGTCTCGAAAATTTGTCACTAAAATATAGCGGGACAATTAAGTGAGTTCATGCACTTGTACGTCATAACTGAGTCTCTGAGCAGAAGCTGTTCTCTGATCGATAGTCCACTTATCTGACGTAGTGCAGGAGTGAAGTGCTCAAACTTTCTTGTGTTTGCAATAATTCTGCTTGCCACGTTCTGAATTGATTGGAGCTTGCTGATGTTTGTAGAAGATGTATTGGACCGTGAAGAAGAACAGTAGAATAATTTACTGATGACAAGATAAAGGCCTGGGACTGGCTAGGGTTGGCGTACTACTCTGACTAGAGCACCATCTAACCCACATTGTGAGCGACTCAAACTAACCAAAAAGGCAATAGAGAGGTTAATGGTTTCTTGTAACGTGTACAGGTATCTTGATATTTCCTCTTGATATTCCGCAATGCCTGAGCGTCTACCGAAACTTAACCTCTACATTATTTTGTACGAAACTCTATTCTGTAACAAATCCAAATTAAATGTAAAAATAAGCACAGAGAAGTTTGCAAATAATGTGACGAGAATAACGCTACCCGTACTCGTTACACGAGACCGGGGTATCTTGAACCTCTCAAATGACGAAATCGCTGGGAAATCTGAGACGTAAAATTGACGTAATGAAATGAACCAACGAACTAACTAAAAATAGCAATACTGGTGCAACGATATCAACTACTAAACGAAAGATTTATGGCTTACAAGTCAACTTCCCATAAGTCAAACGAATATGTACAGAATACAGCTTAGTTTCATTAGTGTTTATATCTGAACTATTTCATGCAATTCAACAATGCTGTACGGTTTCATTTTACTCTGAGTTATTCCAAAACCATCTCGTGATGTTTTGGAGGAAAACTTGAGATTTTTGTTGCCTGTTGTGCGGCTTTAGGCTTGCAGACAAATTTAATTCATGGATATAGACTTGCACGATTATTCACACGTGTGATGCAACAATTATAGTAGTTATGCAACAGTTGAGATTGTTTTTTTAGTGCCCAGCTTAAGCGCATGATTAGCAGCCAAAATGTCGCAAAAATCCTATGACTTTGAAAAACAAAGTTTTTTTCTAGAATTAGTAATGCATTAAAAAAGAAAGAGGATACACCGTGTGGCTGTACTGCTCAGTACGATGTAGCTGATGAGATTCTTTCACAGCTTCGTCAGACATCGCAGTCTTTTTCCTCGTACTAATGAAAATCTATGACTTTAACGTTACGCCATGTTAAAAGAAGTTTCAAAATATCGTTTGTCTAAATCTTAGTATAAAACTTAGTTATTAATAGTTTTGTTTCAAGTTATTGACGTTGGATTAATGTGAGATGATTTCTGGACTTCTATGAAAAACAGTTTCGAGCAAATAAAACTATCCAGTACCGCAAAAAAATTGATTTAAGTTAGGTGTCCTCCAGCACAAACAATCAGTAAATAATGATCCTTACAGTATTTCTGAGAAGAACAGTTGAAAAACGGATGAAACTACTGTTTAATAAAGCTACTTTAAATAGGTTTTCTCTTGTAGTAACTCTTGAGGTAAGGATGATAATTCATGCACTGACCACTGACCTTGTATATACGTATACGTCACCTCACCTGATTAGGCAGTTCGTGCAGTAGGAGCATGCGTGAGGAATGTCACGTTGTGAGAGGTCGAGTAGCTGGTCAATATGTTTGTGCTGGTTAAGGCGGATATAAAATAAAGAACTTTGCCAACCAAACAATAACCAGTGGGTCTAGGAAGACTAAATATAACACCACACGGGCTAAAGTCACGACCAAAGTTTTTGACAGCATAAGCCTTAAAACTTTATTAAGCGCTGTACACTATACATGAAATAAACATGGAGTCAAATAATTTATATCTCTTTACAATGACACAGCATAGCATGTATAATAACAATAAATTCATTTCGTAAGACTATATAATATATTAGGACTTTCTATAAACGATTGTGTGCCAAAGGTCATGAAAATTTCAAAGCAACTCATTTTTTGCGCTATAGTTCCCATATCCAAGCCCAAGTCTTTTTAATGTTCACTTTCTTGATTAAAAACAATTTCTTCACACAACAACATGCGATGTTAAAAACGGTTGAATAGATACAACTTCGTCGCAGTCAATATGACTTTGTTTTCACGTTCGCAAGATTAAAACTCTTGTTCCTTATCTGCTGGAAATTTCTATCGTCATCCAACATCCACTTCACTCATCACTTGTTTATACCTAATTTTCGATCACTCATAAGTTGGTACTGCTTTATATCGCAGAAACATTCGCTGAAAAGTGAAGTTGACAACTATTTTGGTCTTGATCATGGATGATGAAAATTTATAGTTTATTCACAAGAAGAGTGAATTTGTCCTACCATTAATAATTAATCCATGAAACTGATCTTTTGTCCAACGTCTATGGAAACTAGAGCAATAGTTATTTAGCATGTCAGTTGACCAAAATTGTGAATAAACAAGAGGTTACGGATGTGAATTTTAGAACGTAGATTTCAACAAGTTTTTCCAGCAGTCTACTCGCTCGAAATCTGTTCCCTTGACCAACGGCTTGATCGTGTGTTGCGTTTAGAAAGGATGTTCACTATCTTGCAAACACGAGAGCAGCTCCGGCCGCACCAGCCACAAGTCCAACAGTACATAACACATCGCTCCAATGCATCCCAGAGTCACCTTTTTTTTCTTTAAAATGCTCATTGAATGAATCCTGGAAATGAAAACAGAATGGTTAGATCTATTTGTTTGACTAAATATGCATGATGAAATTATCATCGTGAGACACACAGCACAGTCCGAACCCCAAAAGTTAACCATTTCAAATTCAAATCAGATTACATCTATTTAACAAGGGATGGGTGAAACAAAAGCCCACTGTTAACGAGGACCACAAGTTGATGAATAAATAGTTAATTTGAATTTGAAAGCGTTCTGGGACACCAGGATGCGTAAGGACACAACGTCTAAACATACTTGAGATGAATTAAAAACTTCTGAGTATATAATAAGTGGATTCCATAGTTTGTAAATTAGTTTTGAACTCTGCATGAAAAAGAAACATGTTCTACGTAGTGCTTTATAACATTAAAAATGACACGGCATTGTACATAATTGGTAATTCATAGACAATCATTTCGTGCAGCATCGGTTCATGGTTAGAGTCAAAATTCAGGCATATATCGCTGATTTAACAAAAATGTCCAAGTCATAAGTAAGGTACTTTAAGACCGGATACAAAATAAAGACAACTAAACCAGGAAATACCAGAACATATAAGCAGGTTTCAACAAGTTGGGAAAAAAACAATGAGGCTAAAGTATTACACTATAGCGACTGCGTGCGAGAGAACGCACGTAATGCGAAAATCAAAACGAAAAATGATTTGTGTAAATAGGAGGTGTTTACTCAGACTGGAAAATACAATACGTTTAATAAGAGCGTCTCAAAATTATGGAAATGTGCTGAATATTGCTTGTTGACGTGAATGTGTTACCCTGCTGCGTCAAACGTGGGAGTGGGTTGAGATGAAAGAAAACCGATTTATTATGAAAAATATTTTGAAACTTAATACCAAAGTTACCAAGACCGATTTTTGTAGACTCTTGCAAAAAAACCGACGATTTTTATTTAAAATATGCCAAATTTACTACAAAGTACAATTTTCATTCAGAGAACATTTTAATCATTTATTTCCCAGTCACTGGCGTCAAAATTGATTCAATGATATCTATGCAAATTTTGAGTACTTGGAATACCAAATGAGATGTTGCTTGCTCTGATTCGTTAGCCGCAATAAACTATCCACCCACCAAAGCTGGGCTGAATGAAAACATGAAATTTTAATGACAAAAGATGCTGCTTGAAATTAAGAATTCAATTCATAAATACGCTTTTGCAATACTGAGTAATACTTAGGAGAACACTAATACTCTTACGGGACTTAGTTCCAACTTCTTTGCACCGGCTTGTCTCGCTTTAAAACCTGATAAAGTTGGCTGGAAGCTCGAATTATCAAGCAGCAACTTGTGTAATTGCTGGAACGTCTCTTCCGTGTAAACAAGAGCTTGGCAAAAACAAGACGCGCGCTTCGGACCTGTATTGAGTTTAAAACCGAATACATGTTATCGAAATTTCTCGAGTGCACAATATGCAATGCATTAACACTCATCCGGAATATTGCTTCATTTTTGCACAAACATGGAAGCAATATTTGCCACAGGAAAACGCATCACGTATAAGCAACTTAGGAAGTTCTAAACATTCGAAAGTAGAAGATTCGAAACTGAATTACGGTCTAGTTGACGGCTTAGCTCACAGTGCCCCAAGTTTCGCAGTACCTAAAAACCTCGTAAATCCGAAATGTACACACATCTATCTACCAAATGCACTATCGAGCTTTGGTATTGTACAAACGTCAAAACGCCTTTTCATGTTGCTTTCTGTACTCTATTATTGTACAGGGTACCAAGTAAACAGTAGCAATGTATTGAAAATATCTGAAAAATGCACAAGGCTGTCTCGGATAAAATCATACAGAGCTAGGATTAAGACCTTGAACATATATACAAATTACGCTAAAGGAAATATACGAGCTTAAAGCTTACTCAATCTAAACATTTTCTGCTACTAAAGTCACAATACTTACCCATCCTCCATTATTTTTAATCCACTGTAAGAGTCTTCTGTTAATGAACGCTGTCAGCCACAAAGCAACGAGTGCCGATTCTTCTGGCATGTTGTGTGAGCTACAGTAGACAGCGAGATGTCCGCTAAATGCGATCAAGACTGCAATACGACCCCAGTTGATAACATTATCAGCAAACATACTCTCAACTGTGCTCGAGTACGATTCCGAAATATCATCTGAACTACAGGTAATAGCTTTTATCATGTTCGCGAAAAGATCGCCATGTTTCAATTCTACTTCAGAAGCAATTCGTCGTAGAGTTCTAGCAGTCAGTGAAATATTGTTGGTGGGACTTCCTTTCTTTAGTTTGAACGAAACGAAACCTTGCACTAGTTCTTTAGTCATTGTTCGTAAATCGTTTGCCATGTCGTTAATCTTCAAAATGTACAAGACTTTGTTCTATCTTGTCGAACTGTGTACTGTGTTCTATTTCTGGCTCCTAGGAGTTCAAACCATTCATATTTATAAGCATGCTCTTTGCTTCTTGAAACTGATTGGTTGAATATAAAGACGTCATTTACTACGTCACTACACTTTTACCAATAATATCGCACGTACGTAATTGTATTCGAGAAAGAATGCTTAACTGAGCCCCACCTGAGCCCGTTAGCCAATCAAAAGCACTGTTTTAGATTTGATAAAATAATTTACATTGCATCAATTTTTGACTTGAAGCCGAGTTATAGTTGCCAAAACGAACATTTGCTGTAAGTGTCTACTAGATGTAAAATTCTTGTGACACAAAAAACTGAAATTCCAAGTCTTTTATTTGATTTCAATTTCCTAAATAGTTTTCTAAACCGTGATTCTGTCTCTAATTCTGAATCTAAAATCCAGACCTTTTGCCAAAATATCTCAAGTATGCAATCAATAGAAACCGAACACTACCACACGAAACGATGTTCAAAATCATAAATTCCCATAAGTACAAGTTACAATGCCGTCAATCAGAGCAAAAAAGGGTTACAATTCACTTTAGAGTTGGCGAAATTTCAAGTAATATGCCATTACGAGTAATATATTATTATACAAGAAAAGAAACTTATGATTTTACTTTCGAGGTTTTGACTTCCGCTTTGCGTTTTCGCCAGGTTAAGCCCCAGTTTTCAAATAGCATAGTCTTTCCTGCCATTATTCGCGGTAGTAAACTTCCTTATTCTGAAATTTGGACATTATTTTAACATTTCAGCAGACAGTAGATATTTTCCAAACTCTCAAAGAATACTTAGTATATCTTTAATGACATCAGCGAGTCAGCAGTTCCAAAACGTAGCGATTTGTCTGACGATACAACCGTTAAGATACCGCTAAGAAATAAAAGTGATCATGTTGTTAAGGACATTCCTGCCGATTAACATTTTCTCCTGTTGAACTTTATAAGGTGTTGATACATACTTTGTAGTTGCAAACAATACTCTTGTTATTCCCAAAATATGCAGTTGAGGTCTGGCCAAATATACAGGAAATATCTACATCAAATGTTATCTTTACTTCATTGTCTTTTCTGTACTGATGAAAGTTGTACTATTCCACATTAGAATTGTTCTAAAATTTCACAATTCAACTCACAATTAATTGACCAACACCATAAGAATGTGATGATGTGTAAAGTTGGGAGAAGCTACACAAAAAACAAAAATACTAATTCGCAAAAGCGCATGTATAGTCCATCTCATCCAGTCGGCTGTGATAATAAGTGATGGTGTACATATTCTATAATATAAAATCTACCACTGGCTGGAATAAGTTTTTGCTTTGAGTTTTATTTGCTTGAGTTCATGTAGCTCTGGCGAAAATTAGCAAATAGTAGTTTTCTATCTATAATGAACGGGTTCTACATCCATAAAAAGTTAGAACTTGGTTTTTAGACATACAACGGAAGACAATCACTTTATCAAGCAATGAACAGCTGTGGGGAGACATATTTAAACTAAATTTAGTAAATAACTGCATACTTATAAGAAAAATACGAACATGAGAAATTTACGTGAATATACTAGTCTAGCGTTCTCAAAAGCAGCAATTTTAAGTGTATTACTTAGAAAAGCTTCAAATATTTTCTCCGCTCTACAAGATTTTTTGTAACCCGTGATTTTCATCACGAACACAAAAAACGTTACGAAGTGCCGCCGAAATTGAACATTATTTTCATCCTTGGACTACCTGACCGTCGAAAGTGCTCCCACACTCTACGTGATGTTTCACATTCCATGTGGAAATTTGTTGTTTGCATATTTTCATGTATGTATTTCTATTTGAATAATTTGAGTATCGCAGCTATAAGGGAAAGTGGGCTGAAATTGGCGATAAATGTCACTATAGGTAGAAATTAGATTATTGGTCACAGACAACCGATCGAAGAATATCTCAGATGAATCAGGTTACATAAAAACCGAATTTTAACGCTGAAGTTAGCTACCAAGCTGTAGAAATTTTGGCATCGTCAGTCACTTTCGATAAATATTTGATATCGAAAGAAACTATTTATAAACTTACGATAAAACATTTATCAGTTATCACATTCGATCACATACGTCTACTGTATTGAATTCATAATAATGAATTCGTCTTTTTCATCATTGAGCACAAACAAACATAAGCGTATTATGTCTTTGAATTGTCTGACGATAAGTATGATCAGTCTTAAAGCATGGCTGTGCCATAGTGCTACAAAAACAACTTTTCATTCATAGAACCTTACAAACAGATGAAGGTTTTTCATATTAAAGTATTACATAGATTTCTTGTTACGGTCAAAGCATAATTCTATGAAATGCATTAGCTAGGAGTGACCGTCAAAACTGTCAAAAGCCTGCAGTGTATATGTACTCAGCGTTATACCTTCATTCAAGGTTTGACCCATTAGTATCAGTCTGTACTAAGTCACAGAATTTACAATACTGACCGTGAAAGTGCATGTACTGGGCATACATGCATGATATTTCAGGTTTTCAGAGTTTTGTGAAATATTAATTAACAGGAAGTAGTATAGCATTCGTATTGGAGATGTGTTCATTATAGATAAGTGTCAATATTAGTAAGGTGTTCGTATTACGGCTAATATTTTCGAAGTAAATAAGTTTTCTCGGATCCGACAAAGTTTTTGCGAGAGAGAAGCATTCGCACTATAAGGGTAATTTTTCAAAGTTAACAAGTTTGCAGGGGAAACAAAAATGTTCATATTGGACACGTGTCCGCATGATTGGGAACGTGTCGATGTTAAAGACGTGTTCCTAACGAGAAGTTTGACAGAATGATGCAAGACTTGAAACGTGTTATAGTGTCCTTGCAATAATTAATCGCAAGGCCACACACTGTGTAACAAGTTGCGATAAGTTTGTCCAAAATGGCGCAAAAAATTTAAGCTCCATCAATTAATTTTCCATCCTTGTCGTGTTTGTATTCACCATTCTAAAAATGCATTATCAGGTGTTGCACAAGAAATACTTCATGTTTTACGTCACTGTCCTCAAGTTAGCGACAAACTAAGTTGAAACTTTTGTATTGTTCCACTGTGCAACTTGCACATGCATGCACCATTGTTATCAAATCTAAAGAATGGCTATATAGCCATGACGAAACAAGCTAGATATAAGTTACTTGCACGCTTGTCTCCGTTTCTCTTTTTAAACGTCATTGAATAAGAGATAAAAATGAGTTCCATTTTAAAAGCATAGGATTGAATACTAAAATGTCTTGGCAATCAATTAACGCTCAATGTTGCAATTTCTAGGAGGTCGTCTGGTGCTCAAACGCGAAAATATTTAAAAAGTCTCAATTTTATTTTTGCAACAACTCCACACGAAAGTCGATGTATTGAATGAAACTATAAATTCATTCATTAAATAATATAGCCTCCTTTCCAATGACAGATCAATGGCTGTCAATGGCTTCTTAGCTTTACATCTTATCCACCGTTTAAGCTAAATTCCCTTTGTGCAACCAATCCCACGCGCATGGAAACGTGCAATACAGACAGTGTCGGTTATAACCTGAATGATACGCAGTAAAACTGAATTGTGAATAATGAATGGAGAATTTCAAACCAAAACTAAAATCACAATTGTGTCTAACCACGTGTAACCACGCAAATTTTCGACAAGTTGATGAATACGTCAAAGTACAAAGATATCAATCAGAGCAGAATGCACGCGAAACATCACGTGCGACACACATTGCGCCGAAATAATTACGTCATTCATGCTAAATGAATTACGTCATTCTGAATTGACTGCATTGTACATCAAAACCAGATCAGAGCCCAAACTTTACATGACTTATCTTTGAGGTCTGTTCAGCTTCAATGTTTGGAAATTTGTACCTAATATTCGTACGAGGATGATTGTCAATATTATTTGCGTTAACGACCGTGGGAAATTTCGTTTTTCAATGCATAAAAATACGCCTGCAATCTAAGTCTTCATACCATTTGCATTAAGTATAAAAATATCGGTTCTGGCATACAGCAGTCCAATATTCATACGTCACATTTCCTAAGTCTGTTTATCTAATAAGTGATTTTGAATATTAAAACTTAACTTGATGATGTTACAAATATGAGAAAACTCCTAAAAATTTACATTTATAAGCATTAAATACTTAATTAATATGATTAATTTTTGTCTTATTCTTGAAGATGACTCAGTATTGTAAATTTTAAACCTTGTTCCACGTCCATGCATCAACCGTCCCTTATAAACTTTTGCGACTTCAACAGCAATACAATGTTAAAACGCAACATTCTTGAAACAAACGTTGTTGCTTTATAAGGGAAATCCGAGAATTGTCGAGTGGGTTATTCTTTTTGCTTCAATACGAATTAAACAATCCTACAATTTTGATTGGTTAGCAGGTCTGGTGGGCGAGATTGGAGTCAAGATCAAAGAAAATCTATTTCGTGGGTGAAGAATGCAGTTGTAAGAAAGAAATGTTTAAAACATTGGTCCAGCTATCATTGGCAGTTTTGTGTCACTATACAACAAACCTGACCAACCAGGGAAAGCCAGAGTTTGTTATAGTCAAACCGGAAACATTTGTTTGGAATTTTCCCACACAGTCACTTGAAACTACTCGAAAACTTAATTCCCCACACAGTTCAAGCTAGTAGTTAGCTAATAAGGCATAATTATTTCACATGACATTAAATACCTTGTGTTTACGGAAGTATTTCATTAAATTCATTTAATTTGATCTCGTTTTTTGAACAAATAAAGTCAAACCGGATTCAAAAAACGTCATCACTGTCTGGCAAGGAAAAATAATACGTTAATAACAATGATGTCATAGTGTTGTGAACTTCCTACCTGCTAGTAAACTTTGGTCACGTTTTAATATGCAATAGTCTTGTATGCCCAGGCTCATATACGTTATTATTGAACTCTGTGTGTATGTAGCACGACAATGAGTGTGTACTGACATGGTGCCATATAAAATTGAGTCTTTCATTAAGAAATATTTTAATTTTTGATCTTGTGGTTGCCAGCGTCACTACACCAAAAAGACAGTTGACGTGAACAAGTTCACAGTTTCTAACATGAACAAAAAGACAAAATCTTTTCAAGGTTTAAAAGATTGTACCTCACAAAAGCAACGCTTCCAATTCAGTCGTAAGTGGTCGCTATTCGCTAAGGCCCGGTTTACTCTGTCAAAGTTTCTGTGATCAAAGTGAAAATTTGGATAGGTAAATCCTACCTTTTCAAGGATTTGCTAAAAGTATTTAAAGGAACTAAAACAGTGTTCAACAATGAACTACTTTACTCTGACATTTCTTCCAAATCTTTCAGAACGTAGAATTTCCCTGTGAAAAATTCCTATTTCGATCACAGAAAGTTTGATAGTGTAAACCAGCCTTAAATGAATGTCTTGAAAGACCACCAGGCACGAAAAACGACATAAGCAAGCGACACTGTCATCGCTGGGAAGGAATTCATTGAATCCCGAGCGACAGTGCAGCAAGTTGTTTGTCGCTAGAGGTCTGTCGTTCAAGACGCTCATAACGACAGCTTAGGAGCGAATGAACACCATCCAAAACGTAATATTTCAGTACCCCTGATCATCTGTTTGCTGGTCTATTTATATTTGTCTTTTAGTCTGTAAGCAAAATATCTCATAAAGAATTTATGTTAAAATCAACTATATGCATTGACAGGCAGTAAATGATCGCATGATTGCACTGTTTGAGTTATTATTTCTCAAAAAATTGTATGAATAAAGTCATTTTATAAAAGTCATGCAAACAAATTGTATGACTAAAGTCAATTTTATTCCAGTCATACTAAAATACATTGGCTGAGCTAACGCAATCTTTGATCTCCTGTCAGCTCTTCCCATCACGTACACATCTACTACTTGACGTACTACTACTTCACGTACATCTGATACTTGATCTTCCTTTTTCAATGATAGGGCGAGTCCATATAGTTTGTGTGTTATTTCCTTACTAATATGGAAGCAGAGGCCGGCTCATACGTCCCTCATTTTGGGCATTCCACGCTGAAATGGAGCGGGGAACGAAGTCTGTAATAGGGTTGCCGGCATCGGCGATATATGAGAACCAGGCCTTAGCAACTGCAGAACTAAATACAACTTGATCAATATGGGCAAAAAATATTTACTGAGATTAAATACACGAAGCTGTTCCGAGAATTTCTTAGCAATACAATAATTAAATCACGGTAATAATTCTTTTATAGCAGAACAGGGACGGTTGTATAAAACTTTTAACTACGTTTTAACTACGATTTTGTAATTAAAAAGTAGTTAAATCT
>JAODVQ020163124.1:0-36223 GCA_025400075.2 Phenganax stokvisi
ACAGACAGACAGACAGACAGACAGGAGCAGTACCGTAACCCTCGCTACGCATGTGCGCCGAGGGTTAATAATGGTAGACAGTTGTTTATTAATGTTCCTTTATGAAAGTGAAACTGGTACATACATAGCTGGTTTGTCAGTAAACTAGTCCAAACTCTCTTATATTCAACAGCAAACCAAACGAGTTGTATATTGTGTTGTGTAGTGTCAGAGATAATTCATCATCATGTTGTATACAACTGTATACAATACGTACATATTTACTGTAAACGTGATGTTTTAGATGTGGCGCAGGCGATGGTTTGTGCTTCTATCAAGTAAAGTTCTTGAATACTATAAGTCTGAGGGTGGAGAGCTGAAAGGCGTCATTAATCTAGAAGATTGTCATTCTGTCAATTCTAACCTTTCACACAAGAGGTGAAGTTCACCTGTGGGAATACTGTTTTGCATTTTTACTCTTGTTATATGTATGTACAGGTATAAACATGTGTTCAATATAGAGACCAGAGATCGTGTCTTCTTCATGGTAGCCAGTTCCCAGTCTGATATGGAGTCCTGGGTTGATGAATTGTGTAGGGTGTGTGGCCTACACACTGATAACAGTTAAGTTGTTTTAACTCTTTTGTTGGTTTAGGAAGGTATATACCTTTATGAGACTAATTTTCATAGAAGTTGGTTTTCTCCGTTTGAAGCCTGTTTACAGCATTAGTTCACTAATGGTGGTATATACGCAAAGTTATGGTGCATAACATGTGCAGGTGAATCTTTTATTGTACATATAATAATACTATAATATTAAATAGCCAATTCTGATGGTATGGTACGCGAAGTACGTGTTAGGTTCTCCACCTTTTCCTCCATCTGTTTACACTTAAATATGCACGTTACCAGAAAGCAGCTTAAAGCTGCCGTCGAAGAAGACTGGCCATGATTTTAAGTGAACAGGACACATGTGGCCGAAATACTAATCGACACTACAGCCCATGCACGTACGTCCACGTCGCGTGGGAGGTTTTCAACCCTACAATTCAAACTGTGTTAAAGGTGACATTTTACATAAATGGATAGGGTAAATGTAACACTAAGTCTACATTTATACAAGTAAATTAAAAATTCCCTGAATTGAATAATTTCCAATATAGGGATGGTGTAAAAAGGACAAGATAGGGATGGATTCCAGCATGCCATTACATAAGACCTATATTGTCACACTAGTTTACTGGCATTAGATAATATTGGCAGTGTGACAATATAGGACTTACAGTACCGCTCAGCTGCAAGGTATAAAAATTAACACCCGCGTTTAGCGTTCGAACGCGCGACAAACGCGTTCGCGCCCAGAGATAAACGCGTTCGCTGCTAGCGATAGACGCGTTCGCGTGGTCGTGTAAACGCGTTCGAGTTTTGTCACGAACGCGTTTGTCGGTGACAAACGCGTTCGCGTGTAGCAGGATGGCCAAGCTCGCGCTCCATACTTGTAAATATGGGAGGAGTGTAGCTGTGGATGGCGCGCAAATACACTAGTATACTGCGCGACTGGAGAGACACGCCCTGTTATTATGTGCTTGACTCAAGTTGGTTTAGGGTGCAGGATGTAATTGACTGTACTATGTATGTAAAAAGTCTATTATCGCATACTACTACTCACAGAGAGGATGATGACTACGATTACTGGGCGCGGGAGTAGCATAGGAACGCGCGCGTTTGTTAGATAAGCGTTAGCTACAGCACGATCCACGCACTTGTTGTTAGCACGAACGCGTTCGTAAGAAGCAAACGCGTTCGTTGTGAAGTAAACGCGTTTGTGTAAAACCGACCGCGTTTACACGCCGGGACAAACGCGTCTGCACGCCGGGGCGAACGCGTTCGCACGCCGCGACGAACGCGTTCACACGTAGTACCGAACGCGTTTACACGCGCGGGCGAACGCGTTTCCGTTATACCTTGCAGCTGAGCGGTACTGTATGTAATGGCATGCTGGAATCTATCCCTATCTTGTCTGCTTCCTTACACCATCCCTATAATTAGAAATTATTCAATTCAATGAATTTTTAATTTACTTGTCTCCCTCTATTTTTTATGCCAGTCAGTAACTGAACAAAGTAAAGCATCTAAATATCTCTATATTACCAAGGATTTGTTGTCTACCAGTAAACAATATTGTTATTTCAACAATGTTGTAATAGCATTGTACAAAATAGATTTTGGTCATTTTTTACAAGTAAACAATTTTGTTTACAGATAAACAATTAATATTTTATAACGTAAAACTTAACTTGCTGATTGTGCTCTATGCCCACCCACAAAATGTGAGAAATGATTTGGTCATTTTAATAACATTTTTGTTATTATTTACTTGTAAGCAATGTTGTTTGCAAATCAAACACATGGAATGCTACATACACACTAAATTTCATAAACATAATTTTTATAGTTTTGGAGGATTTATTAAATGTTGTTTATTTGTAAATGAAGTTGTTTACAAATATTTCACCACAACAAAGTTCATTCACATACATATTAAACACTATTGACATACTGATTTTTGTCAATATGATTTTGATGGTTTTAAGAGATTTGTTTTTTGTTGTTTACTTGTAAACAAAGTTGTATACAAACATCTCACTATAGTGAGGGTCTATTCTGGATAAAAATACACCATAAGTTTGAGCTTGATATATTTACTTTTTGAGTTATCGTGGCTTAAGAAGAAGTAGTAGAAGAAGATGAATAATTCTGCCTACAATAGCCCCATACTTTTGCCCCATAGTAAACCTCGCTCATCCCTATATACAAAGCACTACCGTGCTTTGTGATATGCAAACATCTTTACGCAGACTATTCCTAAAAGTTATGGATGTTACATTTACGTAAACCCCTTTACAGCAACTGTGGTGTATACACTACCTCCCAGTAGCACATCTTCAAAGAAGAAGGGGCCTAATATCACCCAGCCTATCTATGCAACATCCTGTGGAACTCCAGGTGTTTCTTCTGGTCTACCTCTAGATTCCGTCTATTCTCTAGCAGCAAAGTCTGAGTATGGAACTAGGAGAAATCTCAAACACAATACACCTACTGATGCTCCCTCTTCAGAAGTAACTTCTTATGGGACATTATATTCTAGTTATAATCCTCCCTCTTCAGAAGTAATTTCTTATGCGACATTGGATTCTAGTCAAGTATCACATAGTGATAGTAATGCTGTGCTCAAAGGTGTTGCTAGAAATAGGTTATCTGAAACTGCATTTTTCTCTCCTCGTTCAGGAGACGGCCTTCAATTCCTTACTGATGATGTAGCAGGTACTTACTCATCCTCTGTAACACAAGCACACAACTCTGTGAGCAAGACACGCTCAGTGACACTGGCACCAAGTTCTATTCATGAACCTCTTTCTGGTCTTGAAAACAGATCCCATACTAATGCTCTCTCCTATACAAGTGATCGTCAGCAGCCTAATAAAAGAAAAAAAGACTCCACACAACCGAAACTGATGGGTATTTCTCAATATAGAACCAGTGATATTTTACCTGCTCTATTGGACCAAGAATCTGCTGCTCGGGAAGAAGGTTATGGTGTATTACATATGCCTCCTCCCATTGATCGCTCAAGAAAGCCTCCATCGAGATTGCTAAACTCATCTATTACCGGCAATATAAGGTATAAAACTGGGGAGTGTTGTTCACCAGACAGCTCTGACCAAGAAGAGGTGTGGGATGACTCCCAGACAATTAAAGTGGCTGATGAGATCAGAAAACAAGATAACCCTGAAAGTCAGTTTAGTGTTACAGAGATTCCGAAAGTTACTGTCCGTACTACTCACTATACACAAGTGGACATTGATCCTTCTAGGCGTCGCCCCATTCCTGCTCCACGCAAATTTTCTGCCTCATCTTCCCTCTGTCCTAAGCCATCAGCGAGAATTAATTATTCAGATGTTGACATGATAGCTACTAGCCAGCTTTCTGATAAACTAAATCGTCAAATGACAGTTCGAGAAGCAGAGCAGAAGGCTCTAGCTGAGAAGCATTACATAAATGTTGATCGTTCTGGAGTAATTGATGATGAAACCAACCCTGACTACTACACACATATGAGAGTATGTTAATAATTTAAAGATCGGGAATGAAAGTTATGTATAATTGCAATTTATACAGGATCTTTATTTTGATGAGTCAGATGAACCAGACCCTTCCACTGATGAGATGGTAGGTTGCCATTCTGGAGGGTTCAATTACATTTTAGGTCATCCCTAACATTTATAGTTATACTTGATTACTACAAGTAAATGAAAAACTCTACAAGTTTAATGTGGCACATACAAAATGTAGGGTGACAAGGCAGAGATTGCACACCTTCCTTTACTTACTCCAATAGTTTTTATCTATCCAATTAGTTATATGAAACTTATGGGATGATGCAGGTTATGTGTTATGCCAATGCAATCTATGTATGTCTTATCTCTTTTTTTGGACCATCCCTATAATGCCTCAAGGCGATTTATTTACAGTGGGACCTCTCTAAATTATACAAGTAAATGAAAAATTCTCCAATTTTAAAAATGTGGCATATAGGGATTGCTCAAAAAGTAGGGGAGATAAGATAGAATCTGTATTGAGATCAAACATCCATATCACACCCCCAATATCATCTCGATACATATTTATACAAGTAAATGAAAATTCTCCAAATTTAAAAATGTGGCGTGTACTATACATCTGTAATCCATTAAAGCATGGCAAGTCCATACTAAAAGTCTATTTGACCTCACCTCAGCCCTCGAAAAACTAC
This sequence comes from Phenganax stokvisi, assembly GCA_025400075.2. NCBI lineage: Eukaryota > Metazoa > Cnidaria > Anthozoa > Malacalcyonacea > Clavulariidae > Phenganax > Phenganax stokvisi. The sequence continues at coordinate 4,793 of JAODVQ020163124.1, forward strand.
TATAACTTCTATATTTTGCATCCAATCATAAAAATGCATATACTTTTTAAAATCAGCCCATTTTCCCTGCTCTGTTGATATGCTTGACTATGTCTGAAACCCTACCATTAAAAAGATAGCTAATGTCCCATAGGCAAAGTATATACACGTGCCTCTTACCACTAGGAATGCACTTAGCTGCACCTGCTAAACACACATTGTATAGTAGTGTGTATAGAGTAACCTGCTAATATGCAGGAAGTTATCATAACGACGCGACTTGCATAAGTAGGCATTCCTTAGTACCTCTGGGGCTCAGGTGAACGTGAATAGACTTTAGTTAGAGGGTCTACTGTATTCGGAATGTTTTATTTACTCAACCTATGTGCATTTATGTATTATACCTACTGCACACTTCTTGCTACTCCAGAATACACAATTATAGCACAATTATTATTACATTATTGTGATGATCTCTAGATCTGTTCATTATTATCCATTTTGCAGCATGAAAATGAAGATGTATAAGAAGTGATCATACCTATCATGACAATAAAGAATTCATTGTCGTAATTGAGTCATTTTTAGTTGCCCAGTATTTCACTGAATACTTTTTATGATGTCCACATCAATAAGAAAGATTTATTTTAAAACATGACTCTTTAGCGAAGTGTGAGTGTGGAATAATATAGATTTCAGTCTTATATAGCTTACAAGACACGCCCACTCCGCCCAGCAAGCTCGGTGGGCTCATTGCAGAAGTTTTTTGGTCTCTCTTTATCAAAAAGCCAAAATATGGAGGAGTCCGATTTAGCCTATGTACAAAGATTATGGATTTAGTTTTCTAATTATCCTGCACTGTTGTTGTGTGGTTGTTCGCTAGTTGGAGCTCTGTTCCAAAAGCAGTATACATAAACCTGCTGTCTGCGCCGAGGGTTTGCACATTAGTGCTTTTCATTTTACAGCAGCAATAATGCTGGATAGTGACTGGCCAAAAGCATGAAAGCATCTTGTAAACTAAGACTAAAGAGAAAAACAACAACTGCAGGGGACAAACACACAGACAGAGGCACACACACACAGAACAAGTACTGTAACCCTCACGCATGTGCGCCCAGGGTTAATAAAATCTTGCATGTAGGCATCCTAATATAAACAACTTAATTTAAAGTAATTACTAAGTTTTATACAACACTGGTACCACTTTATTGGCAAAGGTCATCGAGAAAATATTTGTAGTTTTTGTTGTGGGAGACAATTATTGACAGAAATGAGATTGGGAGGGCAATAATAGTATAATATGGTCACATTGGTTAGTTGACATTTTTGGTGGTGTGACAAAGTAAGACTTGTAGAGGATTCCATTTGTATCTTGTCTTTGACACTATGTATATTCCAATCACCAAATTATTCATCTATGTAAACGTAATATTTACCATCCATTATACAAAACATTACAGAAATATAAATATATATAGTTCAAACCGAAAAACAAGACTGCTAAGTAACAGTACTAATAAGCAGCAATTATATACGATGCGTCTGTATCTACATCTCAGTGGTTACATCATCCTCAGAGTCAGGGAGGGGTGGTTTTTCTGGTAGGAACATTATTTTGATTATAAAGTTATTAACTTAACACCCTCACCATCTAGAGTATTTGGTTCAGCAATGCCATTAGAGCCATCTTGTAACTACAAAAAATGATATTTGGATCAGACAAAATGTCCATTTAAACTCTCTTGCAGCAAATTTAACACGAAACAATGTGATGAAGCTATATAGGTAAGGCAAGTGCACAGAGAATAATTATTGTACAATCTTCATTTTTCAAAGGAAAATACAGCTGTTCTGGATGGGACTTGAACCCATGACATTATGCTGACCAGGCAAGTGCTCCGCCACTGAGCTACAGAGCTAGTGGCAAGGCTCGAGTCAAACAGCACCATACAAGGCAAAGCAAGGTCAACATTTGTATCAAGTATGAAGCACAGTAACTCATAACCTACCATTGAAGTGAAGGCCGGGGTAATACACCAAGACGCCAGACACTAAGCTAGGACATTGCATGAATCAATGCAATGAAACAAGGCAAGGTAAATGCACAAAGAACAAATCAACAACATAACATGTTCATTTCACATGTATTTTGTTGCAAATACTGCACATGTATGACTACAGGTGGATTTGCTAATAACCTGTGCTAGTAAGTTTAAGGTACCTTCAACCCCAGCCAATACTGCTTTTTAAGTGTCTTATTTTTGTCACTACCATAACATCGTTATTCAATCATGGAGGTAAATAATAGTTTTAACTTAGCTACCTCTTTGGGGATGAGTTATCCTTGCATTACATAATACTATGCATGAATAATGGTACCATGGTAAATTTACCTCCATGCCTCCTCCCTGGTTGGTGTATAATTCATTCTGTTCCCTGTCACCATGTGATTTTGACACTTTGCTGAAAAAAACATATATTATTATCTTTACTAATGTCAAAAATTTGCTTACTATGTTCGTGCTTTATTGTAGCGATGTCTCACAATATAAACAGCTATTGCAATTGCAAAAATCCATCCAATAGCAGCAAGAATCCCTAGTATGATAGCAGCAATCCGGCCCCCAGATACGCCAGACTCATGATTATTGTCTATTGGTTTAGCTAAACAAAACTTATAAAGTAGAATAGTTACAATTTGTGAAATTATTACGTGTAGTTGGTTCAGAAATGAAGATGGCTGTGCCAGAATCACTCAGTCCTTGATTATTCATAGCACTCACCTGAAAGGTGACTGGTATATGGTTAATTTTCACAAATATTACTCACCTGAAATTCATAGTATAATCCAGGAACCAAATTATTAACAACCAATGAGTAGGCACGGCTAGGTTGAACTTGTACTGTAATAATCTTTTCTTTGTCAACCGCATCTACTTTGGTCTGCAGTGCAACATGTATGAATAGTGAAATTTCAATGATATGTTGCTATAGTATGGTATCATTACATCATCTTTGTATCCAGTGTATATAACTTGGTATTCAGTAATACCACCAGAACTCTGAGGAGTAATCCACATTATACTAACAGCTGTGTCGTTGATTTTCTCCACCGTAACATTTTGTGGAGGAGATGGGACTGAAGAAATATTCGACTAACGTATTAATATAAGAACAATCACAAGCCTTACCTCCTAATTCATTATATGATATTTCATCTGAAAAAGGACCCACACCAGCCGAGTTTTCTGCTGCTATCTTAATCAACACAGTTGACTGCTTTGGTATACCTACAGTGATATTTTCAAAATATGGTCAATGTTCAGACACTATTTTTCACCTTCTATTTTGAAGGAGAGTTCTACCATTGAAGACACATAATATTTTTGAGACGGCCCATTGTTGGCAAAAGTTATAGTAATGATGTATCCAATAATGATCCCATTTCTATACATAACTTTAGGAGGTTGCCAGCGGAGTATTTGTTCCTCAAGTTCAATATTAGTTGGAGTTCCATCAGGCACTGTGAAACATGACGTCACAATATTTACACTTTGTAGTAGAGCGAATCTTATGGCTCTTACCTGCCTCAGGAGTGTTTATACTAACCGAATCACTCAATGGACCCATTCCCTCAGACGTTTCTTGATATATTAAAAAACTATAGGAGTAATATTCTTCCAAGTCCTCAACTAGTGCTGTCTCAGTTTTGAGTGGTATAGACACTGTTGATGGATCACGGCCATTGACAAGGTACTGTCCTACTCGAGGGATAGAGATATACTGTATCTGGAGTGGAGCAACACCAGACCCAGACCCAGAGCTTTCTCTACTCTCTTGAAGAGGACCATTGTTCTCATATACCACTGTATAGCCAATCACATCTCCATTCCAGAATTGAACTTCAGCAGGTATCCAGGAGATTCTTACAGACCTGGGCGACACCACTTCCACAGTTACTCTCCTTACCATACCAGATGGTGCTAATCAGGTAAAATAGAACACTACAAACACTATTCAGTGAGAGAAATAAACATACCTGCCTGAGGCATTCTCAGAGATATTTCAGAACTAAATGGCCCCACATCAACAGTTTCAGCAGCAACAGAAAACTGATATCTATAGTATGGATGGAGTGGTCCTATCATGGTCATCAGTTGAGTTGATGTGAGATAATATCTACTCCCAGTGTCAATTTCTACGATAGAAATTTGATACAATTCAATGTCACCATTCTGTAAATCAGGAGGAGGAGGTTCCCATGAAATGTTAACAAATGTAGCATTCACTGGTTCAACAGCGACATTTTGAGGAACTCCAGTTGGAACTACAATTTCAATAACACGTTATCATGTATTCATAATGAATGTATTCAACATTACCAGCAGAGTCTGTCAATGTTTCGTTATAGGCAGATGGTCCTATGTCGATGGTATAGGCAGCAATGACACACTGGTACAGATAGTTTGGATGTAGGAAATTAACAATTTTTATATTCTCATCTCCAGGAACAACCATCTGTTGGATCGTTCCAGATACTACCTCTGTTACATTAATGTAATACAGTCGAATGACACCATTCTGATCTTCTTCTAGAGGTGGGTTCCAGGTGATACGAATACTGCTAGAACTAACAGCAACTACACTGAATGACTGTGGGGCTCCAGTTGGCACTGTATAAATCACAATTCATACTATCATTTTACTAGGAGAATGTAGAACATTTTTGGCTTGTGGATACAGAGGCTCTGCTGAAAAGGTGTTGGTAAGCAAACTTTATTGTAAACTAATGATATTCATGGTAAACCACAACTACTTCATAGGGTAATGTGCAACAAGCTGTCCTTGGCTCATTTAGAAAATTGCTAACAATGTAAGGTTTGCAGTGGTAATAAACATAATGCATAAACGGAAAAATTAAGGGGCTTGCTCTGGCTTGCAATTTTTACCGTCCTCAGGAGTTCTAAGTGAAACTTCCGTTCCAAATGGTCCTGTTCCATTTACTGTTTCTGCTGCCACTGATATTGTGTATGTATAGTATGGATGAGCCACAAAAGTTAGCGCCGTGTTTGTTGTAGAGTGGGTCTGAAACTCTCGTGTTTCTCCAACCGACACCATCACTTTGTATAACATGATTACTCCGTTCTGTCCATCAGCAGGAGGAGGAGCCCAGCTGGTGGACACAAGCCTTGAATTGACTGCTGCTACAGTCAAGTTTTTGGGAGCAGCACTTGGGACTAAAAGAGGAAAGCAATCATTTTCTCTGTATACAGTAAGTGAACTTACTGTCTTCCCATGTTAGAACTCTAGCAGGTGTGGAGAATGGTCCTTGCAGAATGGTTGTAACTGCAACAGACACATCATATTGGTGGTAGGGGTGAAGAGACTCCACTAGATATTGAGAGTGGTGACTCTCCCTTTGGTAAAGTGTGATCTCTCCTGTAAGGACATTTACAACACGTATTGTGTAAGAAGTTATGATGCCATTCTGTTCCTCGGCTAAGGGTGGGTTCCATTGCACTAATACAGACTCAGAACTAGCAACATTGACCAATATTTCTCTTGGAGGTCCACTTGGTGCTGTGGTGAAAACTTATCAGAAACGGAAACTACGATTTTATATTGACCTACCACTTTGTGGCATTTGAATGGAAAATGTTTCACTGTATGGTCCCTGTTCTACTGTGACTGCAGAAATAAGAAAGGAGTATGTATAGAAAGGATGCAGATTATAAAGAGTCAGCTCTGAAGTAGTAGCTGTCAACTGCTCGGAGAAACCAGTTTCAATTGTTGATATTAGGACTCTGTAACTTCTGATGATTCCATTTTGCTGCTCTGCACTAGGAGGATCCCATGTGATCTCTAGTTGTGTGGCATTAACTGCAGTGCCAATAATGTTAACTGGAGGACCACTTGGTGCTACAGGGAAAAGGAATGGACAGCTTTATTAATATCAGACTTTCAGAAACTAACCATCCTCTAGAGTTTGAATATTAACAGGATCAGATGATGGTCCAACACCAACAGTATAGGCTGCAATAGTTACCAGATAGTTATAGAATGGGTGAAGGTTTCCTATGATGACATCAGTATCGAATGATTGTGTAGTGATGTTTGTTCCCGTCTGTATTTCAAAATAAGTGATGAGGTAGTACACAATATCCCCATTGTGAGCATCAGCAGAAGGTGGAGACCAGGATAACTCTATCAACGTTGAATCAACATTGACAGCCACTACATCCTGTGGAGCATCATCAGGAGCTGTGGACAATATATGAACACTTAATACAAACACCGTAATCCTAACCATCTTGTAATGTTTGCTCCTCGACAACACTGCTGAAAGGTCCTGCTCCAGATGATGTCAGGGCAGCTACACTCCATTCATATGATGTGTATGGAGTGAGATTGTTTATTTCCAACATTGTTCCATTATGGTTGCTTTTAGTTGTCTCATCATTTCCAACTTCTGAGAATCTGACAAGATAACTTAATATTGGGCCATTTCTCTCTTCTGGTAGTGGTTGACTCCAGGAGAGAAGAAGTGATCTGGATGAGAGTGCTAGTGTTGCAATATTTTGAGGTGGTCCCGATGGAACTAAACAAACACTTACATTAATATGAACCTTAATGATGAGATGAGAACATACCATCAATTTGTGTTTGAATGGTGATTGATTCAGAGAATGGTCCCATAGCAACAGTCACAGCAGCAACAGAACAGGTGTAGTAGTAGTAGGGATGCAGTAACTCAACACTGTACTCTTCAGCAGTTGTGGAATACGAGTATACATTTCCACTGTCAACCGCTGTAACATTTATTGTATACTGTCGAATAAGACCATTTTGGAATGCAGGTAAGGGAGCAGTCCAGGAGAGGTAGAATGAAGTTGAAGTAACTAAAGTCACTGTCAAATCAGTTGGTGAGGCCGATGGGGCTATATAGAGATAAGAGAATACAATGAAACATTTATACTATACCTATAATATTCTCACCATCTTCTGGTAGTTCTACAAACACTGGAGAGGAGTATGGTCCAATGTCCACTGTTTCTGCTGCTATAATACAGCTATACTGGTATGATGGATGCAAGTCTTCAGCAGTATAACTAAGTTCAGTTGTCTCGAATAGCACATTGTAATCTGATTCCAACTCTGTAATGTTTATATAGTAACGCTGAATCAGTCCATTTCTGCTTCTGTTATCTGGGGGTTGCCAACTGAGTTTGAGGGTCCTTGAATCTTCGGCAACCACTAGTACATTCTCAGGAGGTCCAGATGGAGCTAAAGTAATAATGAAGATTATCCAGACACACCTTGTACTAATCCTATATTACCTGTTTGAAGTGTTCTCACGATAACTCCTGAAGCATAAGGGCCAGTATCAACAGTCTCAGCAGCTACAGTACAATTGTATGTGGTGTATGGTCTCAGAGATGTAATGGTCAGACTTAGAGCAACAGAGGTTCTAATGTGAATCTCTCCTGTTTCCAATGCTACCAGTATAACTTCATAATGTCGAATGATTCCATTTTGATTCTCTTGTGGCAGAGCACTCCAAGACAATGATATTGATGATTCATCAACAACTGTGGCTTGGAAATCTTCTGGAGCACTTGATGGTGCTACAGATCAAGAATATAACAATAGAAAATCAACAAAATTTATATGCAATATACCTGCTTCATCAGTTCGTACGACAACATATGTTACAGGGCCTTGCCCTACTTCAGTAAATGCTACAACAGTGAAATTGTAGTCATAGTGTGGATGCAGAGCACCAATTACAGCTTCAGTTTCATTAGCAATGAACCCTGATATGCTCCCTGTGTTCAGCTCAGTTATATTGATTCTATAACCCAGGATAACACCATTAATCTGATCAGAAGGAGGTGGGTCCCATGTCAGGAGGACATGAGTAGAGTTTAGTGCATCTCCTGTTGTATTAGTCGGAGGAGCACCTGGAACTATATAAGAGGGATGAGTGATAAAATCTAGCTCAATATGAGTCTAAACACTAGAATTATGCTTCACCGAGGTTATCAAACCTACCACTTTGTTCTGTGCGGATAGTGAACTCTAGGGAATACGGTCCAATTCCAACATATGTGTTGGCAGCAATGATACAAACATAATTAGTGTAGGGAGTCAGTAAATCCACTGTCAGTGACAAAGATGAAGTAAAGAACTTTCTTGGATCTTCCAACATTGCATCAAGGGAGGTAACTGTGATGTTGTAACCAGTAATGATACCATTCCTCTCTGAAGAAGCTGGGAGACCCCAGGTCAGTTTGAAACTTGTTGGGAGGATTTCAGAGGAAGATATATTTAGAGGAGGCCCACTTGGTACTATAAAGCAAATGATAAGCATATTTAGTCAATTCTAAGTAAACTCACCATCTTGATCAGTAGTAATGTTCCTTGGTACAGTGTAAGGTCCTTCACCAGTAGTGACTGCTGTGACAACCCACGTATAGGTGTAGAAGGGATGAAGCAGAGAGATTTCAATATATTCATTTGAGGTGCTGTAGGTTGTTAGCACTCCAGTGTCAGCCTCAGTTAGATTTATTCTGTACTCTCTTATTATTCCATTTCTCTCAGATTGAGGTGGTGGGTCCCAATACAGGTATATTGTGTTCGAACTTATGACAGTTTCATCAGCATTAGTTGGTTCACTAGTAGGAACTACAGAGAGGACAATGAATGAGCTATGGTTATTTAATGGTGTGGGCTCACCATCTTCTGGTGTTAAAATAGTAAACACTGTACTGAATGGTCCAATACCAGCATTTGTACGAGCAGCAATGATACACCGGAATGTAGTAAAAGGTGATAGTGTTGTAATAGTTAGAGTAGTTGTATTTGATGTGAGTTTGAAAATTTCACCAGTTTCAACTACTGTCACATTTATAATATACTGCACAACTACTCCATTGACATCTTCTGGATTGGGTGGATTCCATGTTAGAGTAACTGAACGTGATGATGTAGCAGTTCCTGTGAAATCTTCTGGATAACTCGTGGGAACTGTTATAAAGTAGAAATTACTTATACTATAATGCACAAGTGTAATGTTCTTACTATCTTCAAGAGTAGTGAGACTAAGCACTTGTGAGAATGGACCTTGCTTCACAGTATATGCACTAACAGTGCAGTTGTAGACATAATAGGGGTGAAGAGATTGTACAGTTCTAGAGGTAGTGGTAGATGTCAATGTGATATAGCTTCCAGTATTCACTTCAGTGATGTTCAGCCTGTACTCTCGTATGATTCCATTTCTATCAGACAATAGAGGTGAGGACCACGTGAGTGTGATCGAGTCTGAACTGGAACTATAACCAGTTAAATTTTGTGGTGGACTACTTGGTGCTATAAAAACATGGATAATAATGCACAGTGCATAATGACTTCAAACATTTTACCATCTTCATCAGTTTCAACACTAATAGCAGTACTGAATGGTCCTCTTCCAGCAGAATTCTCAGCAGCAATAGAACATTGGTATGTGGTGTAAGGGTTTAGTTGAGTCAGAGTAACATTGAGAGATGTGGAGTTGTAGTACTCTGTTGCTCGAGCTTGTACTACAACACGGATTGTGTAGAATAAAATTATTCCATTTTGTTTGTCCGCTGGTACTGGTTCCCAGGTCAAAGTGATGGAGGTAGATGTGACACTCTCATCACTAGTATTCTGCACTGGTGAACTGGGAGCTGAAATGTACCATTGTAGCAAAATCAGTGATGCAAATAAAAGAGTGGTTACCAGCTTCCAGTGTTCTAACAGTAATGGCTGATGAGGATGGTCCAGTACTGACTGTGACTGCTGAAATGGTAAACATGTATTGGTAATAAGGATGCAGTGAGTTGATGGTAAGACTAGTGCCAGCTGAAGTGTAGCTAGATGTGGTATCTGTCTCCAACTCTGTGGAATTAATAGTATAGCTTCGAATAACCCCATTTCTATCCTCCAGTAATGGTGGACTCCATGACAGTCTTACTAAGGTTGACAACACAGACACAACAGTGAAGTTGAGTGGAGCTGTAGCAGGACCTATTTAGTGAATAGTTAGTATTATAATTATAATCATATTGTTCTAGAGGAACTTACTATCTTCATCAAGTTGTATAGTAAGGATGGATGTATAGGGACCAACACCAACTGTTTCAGCAGCCACAGAACACTTATAGACATAATAGGGATGGCGGCTAATAAATGTCATAGAGGTAGTGTTAGTAATGTACGTAGATAAAATATCAGTATCTTCTTCAGTTACTCTGATACGATATTGATGAATGACTCCATTCTGAGATTCATCCGCTGGAGGATCCCAGAACAGAGTAAATGATGTTGATGTCTTCACTGATGTCAGAGACAAAGGTGGCCCACTTGGAGCTGTTTCAGTAAAAAGATTATCATTATTATACCCAATAGTTAAATTCATGGATTTTGGAATATCATTTTTTGCAAAAACATCCCACAACCCTGCTCAGGAATTATTTTTGCGGAAGACTAACTGTATAATAGTGAGCTTTTAATTAACACGTTAGTTTAAGCTCAGTAACTATTATATTCTGTTGTTTGTCCTATGGAGTTGGCATAACCAGTAACCTTTGATCATAAAATTACGGACCTGCTTCATTCATCCGTATTCTTAAGGCCAAAGTTGCAGGTCCTGTTCCAACACTAGTGGTGGCTGCAACTGTGCAGTCATATCGGTAGTAGGGATGGAGAGAACCAATGTTAATATCTTCATCTACTGCAAAGAATGTCCACAAAATGTCTGTCTCTATCTCTTTAAGTTTCACAACATAATAGTTTATAACTCCATTTCGATCTATGGTCGGTGGAGCCAACCACGTGAAGGCAACAAATGTGGAGGACCTAACATCTGCGGTTACATTTAAAGGAGCAGAACTGGGACCTGAGTAAGATGAGGATATTAATTTATAGAAAAAAAGTAATAAAGACTCACTATCTTCCTCAGTGGTGAACATGGTGGCTGTGCTGTAAGGTCCAAGACCTTTCTGTGTTGCAGCAGCTATAACAAAGCTGTAGTTATTATACTCCTCGAGATTTGTCAGAGAATAACTGAGAGCAGTCACGTTAATATAAACATCTTCCAGTCCAAACACCAACTCTTTGAGTATGATAGTATAGTATGTAATTGGTCCATTCCTATCTTCAAAGGGTGGGGGTTGCCAGGATAATGTAACTTCTGTGCTGCTCTCAACATCATATAATATACTCAGCGGCGGTGAGTGAGGCTCTATATAACCAGTAACGTAAACAACAGTATGGGAGAAAGTTTGCTAATTATGTACCTGTAATATCAGTTCTTGTCATCAGTGATGTAGAAGGACCATCACCAATTCTTGTTGAGGCAAAGATACTAAATAAATATCGAGTGTGCTCTTCCAATTCATCTATTACCACCATACTTCCATCCTCAGCATCATGCACAAAGGATATGTTTCCATCGGTTGTATTGTATGTGATGGTATAAGATATGATGATCCCATATGAAAGTGATGGTCGGTCCCAAGTCAGTTCCACTGCGGTACCATTGATAACAGTAGACAGGAAATTAGCTGGTGCATCAGCAGGTTCTGTAAAGTGAGGCATTAAAATATGGTCAAGATGGGTAAAAGAAATAAACTACCAGTTTCATCCGTTTGAGCTGATACTATCTGGCTTGCATTCCCCTCACCAACAGATGTATTGGCTGTGACATAGCAATCATAGTAAGTAAATGGTGTCAAGTTCATCACTATGACAGAAAGCTCAGTTTCAGAAACAATGATCAGGTCTTCTGATACTGAATCATTGCAGTAGACTGTGTAATTTAAGATAATTCCATTCGGGTACTCTGGTACTTCCCACGCCACGAGGAGCTCATTAGGTTCACCATCCCTTCTAGAAACATTGATAGTTGGTGCTCCAGGTACTGTTAGTTAATAGATATTTTGAATTAACTGAAAATAAATAGTGTGTACCATCTTGGAGTGTAGTAAAGTTGACTTCAGAACTAAAAGGTCCATGTCCAACCAATGTCTCAGCTGCTATTGCACATATGTATGTACGATATGGTTGCAGGCTGCTGCTAAGAGTAAGTGATGTATTGGTAGCAGGTACTTCAAAACTATCACCACCCTCATCATCAGTAACATTAATGACATAGCCAGTAATGATTCCATTATGGTATTCTGGTTCAGGAGGTAACCATGAGAAGTTGGCTGAAAATGCTGATCCAACGACAGCAGAAAAATTCCTTGGAGAAGCACTTGGAGCTGCAAAACAAATACTATTAAGTCTTAATTTGCAAAAAAATTGTGACCCACTAGTCAATTATATAGACCTAAAATAAACTAATTAGTGAGGTAGTAGATGGTTTTCTCTGTAATTATACCATGGTCTTACCTGCTTCATCAGTTGAGATGTTCATGCCATCAGAGTAAGGACCAACATCAACAGTAACTGCTGCAACAGAAACTGTATATGTGTAATAAGGATGAAGAGAGGTGATAGTATACGAAGTCCCTGTTACGTTCCAATAATATACAAGGCCAGTCTTAGTCTCCAATGCTCTTATTCTGTATCCATCAATATAGCCATTCCATAGGTCTCTATCTGGTGCTACCCAATTGACTGTGATACTACTGGAACCATTAGCTGAGCCTGTCACATTCACTGGAGATCCACTTGGAGCTGTACAAAATATAACATTCAGATGAACTTAAGCAAGAGAAAGATATCATACGTACGTCCTTCAAGTGGTACAAAATTTATTGAATCAGAAGATGGTCCCTCAGAAACAGTCACTGCTGATATATTGCAGGTGTAGTTATAGAAAGGTGACAAGTCATTGATGGTGATGTTAGTGAAATTTGATTCCAGTTCAAGTATATCTCCAGTCTCAACCTCTCTCACTTCAATATTGTAGTATCTTATACGTCCATTCCTCATCATGAAAGGAGGAGGATCCCACATCAATGTTACACTATTTTGTACATATGCAGTCACTGTTATATTCTCTGGAGCAGCAGTTGGAGCTATGATAACCAACAACAATAAATCTGTATAATGCCAAAATAATTATTGCACATACCAATTTCTCCGGAGTATACTTCAAAGTAGTCAGTGAAGGGACCCAGATCAACAGTGTAGGCTGCAATCCTACACTTATAAAGATAATAGGCTTGAAGAGATCCAATGTTGATGAAGACACCAACTGCATGAAATGTCCACTCCCTACCAGTGTACTCTTCTTCAACCTCCACCACATAATATTCTATTTCTCCATTGATATCAATCTCAGGTGGTGGATCCCATTCTAGAGTGATGGTTGTTGAAGTCAGGGCTTCCCCTGTTGGTGATCGTGGTGCTGCAGTAGGAGCTGGAGTGAGATAATATTGCTTGTAAGTAGAGTACAGAGAGGCTTTTCAACCATACCTGCTTCAGATGTAGTAAAGTTGACAAGTGAGGAAAAATCTCCCACCTTGGTATCAAATACTGAGGCTATTTTGCAGTCATAGGTATTGTACTCCTCAAGACCAGTGATAGTAATGTAAGTTAGGTTTGTGCTATTTTCTATTGTATCCAGACCAAATTCATACTCTATTAGTTCGATATCATATCTAATGATAAGATCTGCATCCTCAGCTGGCTCAGACCAGGTAATGGTGACAGTTGTGGCTGTAAAAGACGCAATTGTTATGTTCACTGGTGGATCTGGACCTGTGAAATAAAAAAATTACCAGCTGTCTAAAACTGAATACCGTTTTGTTATACATCATTATGGTTATACATTGTCAGGAAGCTATAATACCTGTAGTTGTATCCCCTTCCTCAACAACAAAGGTAAATTCATTATTAGAACCCTCTCCTTCAATTGCAATATACACAGTGTCGCCGATAGTTCGTTGAACATCATCTGGGTCTAGAAATATCTCGAAAGAACCATCAGTTTCAATCATCCAGTCATAGAAAGCTTCATTTGGTGTAGTTGTTCTATCAGATGCGTACACGATGACTTCTCCATCGTCAACCTCTACCTTTATAGTGACACCTTCATCCTGATCATAGTCCACCTCAATGTAAGTAGTTTCATCCTGTCCCACACTGGTATCAATAACTTCATTGATAGAAACATCAGCTGAAGCTAAAAGGAGATTACAAAGTGGTTTGAATATCACTCTGAACTGAATAATCACACAATAGCTAACTGCCAGAATACAGAAGTACACACTTACTGGTGCAAGCTTCATTAGCTATAGCTCTTTGCAGAGCAGCAAACTGTGTTGAGTCAAACCCAGAAATGGTGGAGACATAGGAAGGATCAGAGGCAATTGCACTCAACTCATTGCTGTTAACATTACTTCCTATGCCGACAGCGAATAAAGTTATACCAGCATTGTGAGCTGCTGTTGCAGCATTAACAGTATTAATGTAGCTATTAGAGTATCCATCAGTAATAACCACACCAACTCTAGGAATAGCCTGTGATGTAGGTCGGCCACCAGATGATGATGTAAACCCACTTTGTCGAAGTGACGTAATTGCTGAAGCTGTATTGGTTCCTCCACTATTATATGGCAGATTGTTTATTGCACTTAGAACAGAAGACTTTGATGAGTAAGTATTGAGATAAAACCGAAGCGTGGCATAGCTTGAATAGGAAATGACACCTACTTGTGTATCATCCGGCCCAATATCAAACTCATCGACTGTATTGTAAACAAACTGTTTCATAAGCTGGTAATTTGAATACCCTACACTTCCAGATTCATCCATCACAAAGTAGATATCAATGCCACTCACTGAACATTCTGTAATAACAAATAGTTATGTACATAAGCATCCATTCCATTAAGTGTGATTGTTCTATATTTGGAATAATTATGCTATCCAGCAATGGGTGGTGATATGAAAAGAGCGAGTAATAGCTCAGCAACTAATTATTAGCAATGGGTAAATGCATATGTTAGTGAGCAATAAAAAGTAATAATTCAACTAATTTAAAAAATTTTAGGATTTAGAGATGGTATGAAAAAGCAAATAGACAAGATAGGGATAAAAACATGTGTGCTTTTAATGCATTAAATGACCTAGTAGGCTTCAAACACACAAATAAATCCAACAAGACCTAGTTGGTTAAACGTAATACATGAAAATGTGGTAAATTGCGCGTTAGCAACGCGCAATTTACGCAAGCTGCGCTGCGCGCAACCGGCCGTTTCCGCGTGAGTTTCACGAGTAAACATTGGTCAATTCGGGTCAATCTACCTCCGTGCGTTGATTGGTTCAATTCGGGTCAATCCACTTCGCGTTTATAGTGTGAACAGGATAAATCTGGATCCATCCGCATTGATAGGCAAGTGTGAACGCGCCTTGGTTCAGCTCACTCATTGGCTCGTGGAAACATAGTGAAATGTATGTATAATACAATGTAGCCATTTTGCGGAGATCACAATCGGTCTACCCGAACAGCCGATATAGCTAAAGCTGGCGCACTGTCGTATGCAAACGAATTCATGTGCGTTCTGGGATCGCTTCCGCTCACCCCCAATGCACTGCATTCACCTACTAGTATACATTTTATGGATTACGATCTTCAAGTGCTGCTTTAACTAGCCTCGTAGACGGGGGACTAAAGACAGGAATGTGTTCACCTTTAAAATTCCTCTTGAGATTAGCTCGCTAAAAGGTTTTCTGTGAAAAAAGCGTGTTTCGCATCTCCACTGTGGAGCAAACTCAAACGGAGCACTGAGATAGCGTAAAACAGAGAGGATAACTCACGTATATTTAAGTGTGTGGCGGGTGCATTACGCAATATCTAGGGCAGCGCTCTTACTCCCGGGATATCAATTGTTCGCCTGGCAATATATAGCTTTGTGGAGAGGTAACGCTACAATGTGGCTCAAGCGCACTATTCCTATGGCTCCATCGTCTTACGGACTCCTCTAACTGCGAATGTGTGTTCCTAATGTGTGTTTCTTATTTTACTTATTTTTCTTTTTTGGTTGTATAATAAGATTTCAGCCAATTGTTAACCCTTGGCGCGCCGCGTAGCCCCCACCCCCCTAGCATGCCAGCATTACGCCATTCCGAGAGTTTGCACTTAAGTGCTTTTAATTTGATCGGGAATGCTCGTTTGCGCATGCGCAAATTGAAACTTCTAGGGAGATGAGGCGTGGTTTCAATGCATTCTGGGAAGACGGCGGAAAGACGAGCGGAACGTGTAAGCGTGGCGAGCCACTACGGACCAAGCGCCACCTCGCAGAGCCACGCTCTCTCACAAATTTGCTCGCGCTACACTGCGTTGAGCGTGCGCGCAGCGTTGCAAAATAAACGCCAGTGATTTACGTAGAGCATGCGCAATACGGGAGGTGGCATACATATAGAAAATTTTTGCCGTTCGAAAGCTGCATACGCAATATACAGAAACTAGGAAAGGTTCGCGATAAACCATTAGAACTCAAAGTTTTAACAGTACTAATGATATTCATAGTTCCTAGGGCTCGCAACGTTAGAAAATTAACGCCCATGATTTACGTAAAGCATGCGCACGGGAGGAAAAAGTTTGTCCTTGGAACGAATGTATGGCTCGCTAAGTCCGTAATTTTTTTTTAAATACCGCAAACCAATAAAATTTCAGAACGGTAGTCAGGCGTCGCCGAACCCCACCCTATACACTCTGAAAAGGAATGTGCGACTATTACTCAATCCTGCGAATACGCAAGCGCTTCGTAGCGTAAGCGTCAGACACATTTAAATATAGGTATACCTGCATTTAAGGGGTTTCACGAGTTCATATCCCAATCTAGAGGCAGCTAAAACACCTGCTTCTCCCCTCTTACTCTCCTCAGTCGACATTTTTCAGCATCTGTATTAGACGCTAGCCTAACGTTTCGTTCTCCGAAGTGCGATTAAATTATATGCCAGCCCTCCGTGCACATTACTTTGCTAGTTTTAATGAATGTGTCTAATCACGCACGAGTAAAATTCTTCATTGCGGAATACAGCTATCTTTGCCTCTAGTGGTCACGGTCAGTCGATAACTACGATAAGTTATGCTGTTTATCGCGTAAACAATTTCTCTCATACGATGTCTGCGGGAAGTTGTCTTTGGCACACTAATTGGCATTTCTACCGGGCGATGGTGGTAGCTGTAGTAGCGTACGGTCGGTTATACATTAGGTAGAGCTTTTACACATTATGACATGCAAGCTTACCATCTTGAGCCAGAAGTTGATTAACCAATGTTGTAAAGGTTGTGGTAGATCCTGCTGTATTGTAATAGTTAACCCAGTAGGTGGCCTGTGCCGATACACTGCTAGAAATGGGAATTGAAGCAGAGACAGTTGTAAGATACAGTCGTGCAGCAAGCGCGGAGTATAGCGGTTTTCGCAAATCATTCCAGACAACAGATGACCAGTCAATTGAGAACTTGGTCTGGATGCTTTGGTGATAACTTGTCAAGGAAGAATATGAAGCAGTATTTTTAGTACGATCAAACAGATTCTCATCAAGTGCCCATATTCCACCATCGTAGTCAGCACGGTAGGTGTCATCATCATTCCCATCATCTGTTTCAACATAAGCTATCCGACGGATCAGTTCATTGTCACTTGAAAATATTTCGGAATCTTTAATTCTTGAAAGGCAAGCAGAAACTACTGCAGTTCCACTGGTCTCTTCCTGAGTTGTAAGATCCAGACCCTGGCCTCTTGCGAGACCAAGAAACACAAATAAAATGAAAATCTCACCCAACATGGTGGCAAGACTCAGCTAGAAAGGGTCAGCCAGAACTGTAGCCTAACTTATAGCCTAAAATTTAGCAATGTTTTTATAATTGGGAATTATGTGTTCTGAATTTTGTTACCTAATGTTCCTTCTCACAGTGAATAATTTTTAGTCTGCTAAGGTGGTCAATGGTTTATATTTAGTAGTGTGTGGCACATTTCTTGTGGTGCCATGCATAGAATAGTAGGGTGTGGTACTTTTGACCGAAAAATACCTCAGTCAGTATGCTTCACAAGTCAATAATACACAGATGTTTGCATAATAATACAGCAGTACATAAAAGCGTAGTACAGTTAAATCTATGGTGACTACTCAGAATGTGAAAGGAGTAGGGAGGTGGTCACTTTAATTGTGGAGGTTAGTGGTCAATGCTGGAAGCGCTAAATTTTGGATAAGGGGTGGTCTTTTTGTAGAGTGCTCACTGCCTTATGAGGCTCACTCTAGCATGGTGCTCAATTTTGGATAAGAGGTGGTCTTATTATTGGGTGGTCACTGCCTTATGGGGTATGGGGACTCACTCTCGCATGGTGCTGTCTTGGAAAATGTTGTCAACGACTCACCAGGTGAACATCTTTTGCAAATCTGTGGGGCGTCCGTGAAAACGCCCCTGACTGTGAATGTCGCACGCTACGCCCATACGATCTAACTGCCTCCATATTTTTGTCAAAACACCGGGCCTGGCAGCCCGTTTTTTGCTCTCAGCGTCTCTCACGGATATTGGCTAGTCTTGATCCCAGACCCTCCCCCATGGGATGGATCTGGGATCTAGTCTAGCTTTTTATTGCTCACTCCACAATGTTCCTCTCGCCTTGAAAACGCTCCGCTGCGGAGGTCTGCATGCTATTCACGTCCATTTTTACTGCGTATATATAATGCACAATTTGTCTCCGTTTTCTGAATTTGCTCCTTAGGCTGGCAACCTAAAGTCCAGCAACATGTGAGACGTTCAGAATTTCCGTATTTTAGTAGCAATTTTCCGTATACCATGCCTGCACATTCACTTTGTCGGGGCCGAGAAAGGGCTGCCGTCGTCCTTTTCCGTTGCCGTCACAAGGGTCAATAGTGTTCCGACACCCAGTCCCAGCCATCAGACCGTGACTGTGTTGATGATTTGGACGGGACAATCAACATCCTTATGTTTATTTGTTTTGTGTATTTGTATTATGCATATGTTTAATGCACCGGGCTCATCAACGAACCTTTCATTAAGCAAGCGTTATTTGTCTGCATTTTGTTGGAGCGTCCGTAATGAGAGGTATAATACGGAAAAATACGGAGGAATCCGTATGACTGGCAGATGTTATCTACCCACCAACTGGCAGCCATTCAATCGGACGCGTACACTACGCGCGATGATTATACGCACACGCATTTGTAATTTTTTATCACTTGAGTTATACTTTAACAGAAGGCAGGTTACCTTCAGCTGTATTATACATCATGCTTGCATCATCACGCTATATATAATCTAATACCATGATTCCACCTACACCTACGCTGAGGGCTTTGCACATCAGCACTAGATCTTGCATTGGCCATTCCGTTTTCACTGTAACATTTTCCAAACTACAATGATAGCCACTCTTTGATTACCTTGTTACTGTCTTCAGTGAAGCCTGCGAAGAGAAGACACTATGGGGACAGCTCTCCTGTTCTCTCCTCAGAGGCTGCCCTCTTTCGGAGACACTCAACTATGAGAGAGGTTCGAATGGGGACAGCAGTAGTGTCTTCTCTTCGGAAGGCGTCCTCTCTACGGAGTGTCCTTTTTCGGAGGTTTTACTGTATGTAAGTCAATATAGAATTTCATTCGGCCAATAAATAATAATGTCTGTTACAAAAGACAAAAAATAAATAATGTGTACATAAACAAGTTGGCCTTTATTTTCTGATTCTTAGTCCAACACCAGCAATAAATAGAAATACGATGAACCAGGAAGTTCCCAGAAGAAACCCCCTCCAGACTTCTTCATACTCTAGTCCCCAACCTAATAAAATTTTCAGAATGAAAGCTCCGTAAAATAGTCTGATTGGCACTCATTCATAAGAATCACAGAGGTCTGTACATCACTATGATGTATGCCTTAAGAGTAAAAAACAGCAACAAGCTATCACCAGAGAGAACCTTTCACGGCATAAAAATGTTGCCATGCAGAGCACTGTGCCCTTCTTAATGAGTGCATGTGAACCCACTACACTACACTCTTCTTTTGTATGGACGAAGGATCCAGCCAATTTAAAACTGTTGAGCTGGTACATCCATAGACAGACAGTGCTGCAAACCTTGCTGTGCATGCACACCAAGGGTTAAAATCAAGCCACTCTCAGTGCTAGAAACAGAATACATATTTGACCTCTCGGGGCCACGCCTTCTCCTTCTCCAAGGCATGCAGTGCGAAGCGCTAAGACAATAGAATTTTAATTTTTTTTTCAATATCTCAATGATGTAATTTGCTATTAGCAAAAGGTAAGTACCATAATGATCCTCAATCATTTCAGATTAATGTGATATCAATCACATGAATATTGATGATTGTCATGTGACACTAGTTAGTACATGAAAACATTTTGGCAATTTCCACTAGAGTTTGAGTAAGAGCCCAAACCTGATGAACATAATACTAGTCCCTGGGTATATTCAAAACAAAAACATTACCTCTCATCTTTGGTTTGTAAGAAATAGTTTTACGTTTTATCCATTATGTATTATATGACCCATGTTTCTTGCACACTGTACAGTTACTAAAACTAATGTTATACATGAATAGTAAGCACTAAAGTGCAAACTCTCGGTGCTGACAGTAAATATATTAAAGGTAGTGTAGCAGTATATAGGTGCTAAATTTATAAATGTTACTAAAGATAGAACAAGCCAATCAAGAACAATGGGATACAGTGAAAGAATGCAATTTCATTCCACTTGTACTAAATATAGCCTTTACATTCTGCTATACTTCTTTTAAGATGTGCAGCTCGTTCATGGTAATTTAGCTAGCTACCATAGCCAAAGAGCAGTAGTGCAGTGTATTGCAAACTATACCTTTTGTGCATTGACAAGAATATCTAGGTTAACTGACAGAATAATATTACAATTTTAGCTATCAGACTTTGATAAATTGAGACATAAAAAAGCTTTGCTGGAAAGAATTGGACCAGCCTGCGCGTAAGTGAGCGTTTCTTATAAACTAATGTAGACTCAGGAAGTAGTATTAATGCATACTGTAAACCCATTATGTTTAACGGCCTTTATGTTTAACGTTTTTAAAATTATACATGTTAACGTCCATTATTTTAACGTTTGGGTATACCTTTTAACAGCAACCATGGACTAAAATGCCAACTCTTTACTATATTCATCACTAAATACCTCAGTGATTGAGCCGAGAAGCACTCCAATGGCTTCTGTTGTTACTACTACACACTTCCTGTCTATATTCATGACGTGGTCACTGCGTAATTAAGTGGCACAGCGCTGTGTAAGCGCATGTTAACGTCCAGAAATCATAATGAGTTTGCCTAAAATGTTAAAACGTTAACTTTTATGGCTCAAAATTATTAATGGGTTTACAGTATCAGGTTTGGGCTCTAAACTCAAACTCTGGTGAAATAAATTGCTTAAATATTCTTTTCTAAATACATTACTTTGGCATTACTTAGCGTCATGTAACAATTATTAATGGTGATATCAAATTAATCAGAAAACATGAGGATTATTTCGGTACTTACCCACATTGCATCAGTGATATACTTTACAAAAAATGAAAACACTGTTCTAGCACTTTGTACTGTCGTTCAGCTAGTGGCTTTAGGGAGGCAATCAGCTGGTGTGCAGAACAGAGCATAGTGCTTTGTATAAGGATTAACTATGGGGCTGTGATAGGTAGAATTATTCATTTTTTCCTTCTTCAGTCATGACTCAAAAAGTGGACAAGATATGAAACTCAAACTTTGAGTGTAGTTGTAGTTTCATCCAGAATAGAACCTTGCTATAGTGTGATCTTTTGTAAGAATGAATCAACAAAAACAAATCTGTGAAAACCACAAAAACCAATCTTCACGAAATTCAGTATGTAGATAGTGTTTTAGAAATGTCTATGAAGTTTGTTTGAGATAAACTGCTTGTAAACAACGTTGTTTACAACAACAAGAACTCCAAAACTTACAAAAACCTATGCTTACCAACTTGAGTATGTGTGTAGCATCTTATATGTGAATAAATTTGTTGTGTAATGATCCACTCCAAGGGATACTCATAGTATGGTGTGATTTAAAACTGGAAGTTACATAAGTATATAGCCATATTTCAATGAAGGATGTTTGGCTAGAGTGTCCCATGTTTATCACAAGAAGTAAAAATACCATTGTGTGCTTTAATAAACTACACGCAAAAGAGAAACATTACACTACATCGGATTCATGTAAACATTAGAATAGTGAGGATAGGGTGAAAATGAAGCTAAGCTAAGCTGTGATTATTAATTTAAGACATAGAAGTGTTACAATTATAAAATTTAGTGCATAACCAGTGTGAATCGCGCAATCTGATTGGTCAGCGTGAGGTTCATGATTCTGCATAGACACTTTCTTCATAGACACTTTTCTTATAGATACCCCATACTTTTTGTAGATCTTGTAGATAAAAACCGTGCGCGTTAGTGCACGCAAAAATTCAAAATGAAGCGAAGAAGAGCCCAGTGCGCAAAGGTGGAGGGAGAGAGAGCGACGTTCAAGCGCAGCAGAAGCTGAGTGTCAGAATTGTCTCACACACTGGAGAGAAACGGTTGCCTCCGTCGCGTCCCGGTTCGCCGAAAGAGTAGCAACGCAGGAGAGCAGGCGCACAAAGGATGGGTGGAGTCAAGAAAGTCGCCACCGAGTCACGAAAGAAGCTACAGCGGTGTGTCTTTACTGACTATTACTGCCCGACCGTAATGCAACGAACTATTGTAAACGTTACTAACAACAAAGTCTAGTCTCAGCGGTGCCCATCTCAGCTCACTGCTTGCATTTCAGGGAGCTTTCTTCTCCGTGTTCTTTTGAATCCTGACAGTGGAAATGGGCGGCGGTTCTACACTAAAAAGGATAGACAATGTATGCTCAGTGACCACGCGTTTTCAGAAACCCGAGGGCGAGCTGTAGTTTTCCCAAGCAAAGTGAGGGAAACTACATCGCCCGAGGGTTTCTGAAAACGCGTAGTCACCTCGCACCACTTGTCTATCCTATATTTAGACAAAAAACAATTATCAATAGTACACGAGTTCATGTGATACCTACCTCGCCCCATTATTGCTCTCATAGCTTGAGCAGGATATGTCATAGGAAGAACTGATCCTAACCATCGTAGCACAGTTGGCATTCCTTCTAGTGGCCATAAAACCCCTACATTAATGCAAAAGAGTAAACATGATGCTTATAATGTAGGTGTAATGATCTATATGTGTTTACAGTGAACATTGCATTATAGTTGACATTCAGCGCCATAAAGCGGACAAATAATTGTCCCTCCCTTTAATTTGCAACGCATGCATTCCCTCAAATGCGGACAACTCACTAATCAGAACAAGCACTTCTTGTCCCATTGTATCCAGATTGAGGTTCTACTGCAATAATGCACAGTATTCCTATTGTGTTAACTATATTATCTAATGGCTACAGTGACCGATATGCTCCATGCCAATTTCATTTCCTTTCTCAACTTTCCCTGTTTATTTCAATTATATGCTGCCAATTTCCATTATTCATTTCACTGTGTAAGCCAAGTTCCGTTATTTTCTGCCAGATTAATATGAGCAAAGTGTGCAAAAATAAGGCTAACAGAGATTCTAAAGCACTTGCATGCCTGTGTTCATGGAGAGATACAGTGCCAAGCAGAAAGTGAGTAAATTGACCACTTTTTCACTTCACAGAATAAATTATGTCAGTCATGGAAATAGCTAGTGATACAATCATACATCAAAATGATCCTCTATCTTCACTGAATACATTTCCACTCTTACTTTAAATGCCTGAGAAAACCTGCTTCCTGTACGGTAATGTCTTCACAAACTGCGTGGTTTTGGTGAATGACCAATGCCTCCTTAACAGTGTTCACTGGGCATCACCAGTGATCCCCGCAAAACAAACCAAAACTAATGGCAGCCCGGTTGGAATATTTGAAATTTGGCAGTAGAGATTGGAAAATCAGTGGGGGGATGGAAAAATAAATGAAAAACGGCATGGTACCTATCAGTTGATTAATGCAAACTTACACATACATAGCTAATAAGTATTTGTAAAACTATTCACGTATGCTATTCTAGTTGCAAACCACTGAGTGCAAGCACAGGGTAGAAAGTAGCAATAGCAACTTGAAGAGCAGTATTTTCATCTCCACAAAATGCAGATATTACTAGTCCTGTTACCAACATTACAAAACAGTGAGTCTTACAATGTATTCTGAAACTCACCAAATGACATTCCTAACAGAAGAAAACATAAGTGTTAGCAATAGCTTGTTATACCATTGATTAACATCATACCTGTCATTCCTTGCAGCAGTGAAAGAGCAACAAGCAAAGGAATATTCTTTAATGAGTCATTATACAACTGTGAGGTAGGAAGTGGCAAAATGTTCACTTTTCTTATTTCAATCTCTCGTAAGTATTTCCATAGTGAGCAAATTTCTTGTCACTAAAATATGCACAACTTATAGACTAGAATTTAAACTGCAAAAATTAATTTAGAGATAAAATCAAAGCACTATAGCGCAAATCCTTAGCGCAAGTATGAAGGCACAGTTTCTCAATGGAATTATGCTGCCATTAGGCTCAAACAAATACCAGGAAAACTAAGTTTGTAAGGGCCGTAGTGGTTTCAAAGGTATATAGCAGCACATGTCATGGCATGCGCATCGTATCACAAATGGGCATGCATATAACACACATGGTCTATTACACACTACACTCTAGTTGTGGACGTAGCCACGACCAGTGAAAAGATGACTGTCATTTGTATGTGTACTATGGGGCTAGCGGTCCACTATCCATAGAGGAGCATTTTCGGTGGATTTCGTTCATTTTATTCTGAAGACATTTACTAGTTGAGTCAGTGATATTGTTATCAGAGCGTAGGGACTATCGTAGGGTGAGTTAATCCCACAACATACAGACAAACAGACAGGAGCTGTACTGTAACCCTTGCTGCACATGCGCGCCAAGGGATGATGTAGCAGTGTAACCATGTAGTATACTAAACATATTTGGAATGAACCAACTTTTCTTGGTGCAGTAGATACCAGAGGCCCTCTCCTCCCTTTTTACAGATACACTATCTTCAACATTACACAGACCTTAAAGACCCACAGAACAAAGATAAGCATCAGGATTATCTGAACGATAAGAATAAATAACTGGGTCACAACTTGTGAGATAATGATCTCGACAACATTCACACCAGCAACCCAAGTACGGTCCATTAGACCATCCTTCCTCTCCTGAATCAACACCACAGCTGTTAGGCCAATGGACATGCCCAGAGCAGTACTACAGTAGAATAGCAACATCAATAAACACACAAGATAAAGAGAAATCACCTAGCAATAATTCCAGGTCCCATGAAGTCTGTAAAAGAGAGACCACCTCTACCATAAATCGGAGGTTGATGAATCTACTCAAAAGATGGATGCATAGTAGAAAAACAGAACAGGACAATGAGATACAATGGAAAAGACTCCATTTGATATATTTCTTATACATAAGTAGTGCTGCGAATTGCCAAATCTATACAACTGTTAAGAGAGACAAGTAAATAATTGTGGCTTATAGGGATTGTACAAAAAGGAGGAGACAAGATAGGGATTGCATTGGATTGCATGTCACCTTATTCGTCACAGTAGGTTTTGTATTTATCTGAGATGGCATACAAAACCTTTATTGGACGATATACTAGGGGATGTGTTCTCCCAATGCAATCCTATCTTCTCTCCTTTTTTTGTACAATCTCTATATGCCACACATTTTTCATTCACTAGTCTTGCTTCAGCTAGTTTATATGTGGCTAGTTAGAAGGTTGCCATGAATACCTAACATTGAGCACAGTGGAACCTCTCTACAGCAGGCCTCCCAAGGGCGGCCAGACTCCCTACTAAGGCCATCCCGTGTAGAATGGAATTTTCTCCTTTGCCAGCCATACATTGGAATCTTTATAGAGCGGCACCTCTACTTCAACCAACGGCCATGGATCGCATCCCCGAGCCCACATTCGCATAGATTTCAACTCTCTTAGAGTGGTCAAACGCGCCACACTTCTGCGTCTGACGCACATGCGGTCAGCATTGGCGCGTTTACGTATGTGTGCGCTAGCTAAAATCGGTGTTTTGTGTAAGTATTAGGTGTGCCATTGCACTGAAAAGGGGCAAATTACGACGAGCACAAGTCCATCCTGATTGTGACCAGGCCTATATACTGGTTTAAAGCATATTTTTACATTTGCTGCTTTCTAGAGTGTCTATTATTATGCAGTAAGTTTATTAAATGCACACAAATCTAAAGTGTTTTATGTACAACCCCCAAACAAAGGCAACCTCTCTACAAAGGCCAAAACTCCTGTCCCCATAGGTGGTCTTTGTTCGGAGGTTCCACTGTAGTTTGTAATGCTTATGAGAGTAGCGCGTGCCATCATGTCATGCAGTACGCGTCAAAAAATGGTCCGTACAAGGACAATTTCTTTTATTGGGTGTTTGGTACTACAAATCTTCCCTTCATATGCAGCCAACAAAACAATAACTCTACAAGGGAAGCAACATATCAATTAGACTGTTTTATCTCCTAGTTTTCACGGTGTAAAAGCAAACAGTAGTTAAACTAGTATTAGATAACCTTGAGGGGAGATGAGAGTGCGGATGAGTTTTGATCGCACACATTCAACAACTTATCTGCATACATCTAAAAAATTTATAAAACGTCAATTCAATTTAATTATCATGTAACTTACCTCAAAAGCATATGCTGTTTGATTTTCAATTACAGCCACTATCTGGGTATCTAATACATAGAGAGCATGTCAATACACATGGCAAGTACTGAAACATGAATACTGGCCTAATCTAGAGTTACATAGTAGGAACTGACACTTTATAATAAACTTCAAATGGAAACATGGAGATCAGGTGGCCTCCAAACCTAGGCCTCTCCCCGTTAAATAAGATAATTTTTTACGGTATTTATTTAGCATGTGTTAGAAATATTAGCAGGACAGTAGTGATCAAAACAGCCACAGCATGGGCTTGAAACAGGGCTTTGTCTATTATTCAGCATATTCAACAAAATTACAAAGAGCATGACAAACAAGGCTCTGGCATTCACATAACACCACCTCACATGACATCATGGCCCAGGCCCCAGGCCTTCCCTGCTTTCGTGGGATCACCCACAAACAATTAATTTGTGCATGATACATAGGCAAATACAGTAAAAAAATCTACGTTGAATGGGAAAGGCCTGTGTTCCGAGGCTAGAGATGGTATTTCAAACTTCTCTAGCTGGCAGGGGCAGTTACCCGATCAATTGCCACTTCATGAAC
Organism: Phenganax stokvisi; assembly: GCA_025400075.2. NCBI lineage: Eukaryota > Metazoa > Cnidaria > Anthozoa > Malacalcyonacea > Clavulariidae > Phenganax > Phenganax stokvisi. The sequence goes on from JAODVQ020163124.1 coordinate 32,126, forward strand.
AGTGTCATGAAATCAAATATTGTATATACAATGTACAAATATACTCAGAAAAGATACTGTCAACTATTCTTAGGCAAATTCATCATCACGTGTGTACATAAGGCCCTATTAGCTATGAATATGGAAAGGAAGTCATCTAATAAAACAGATGCTAGGGCGCTTTAACCAGGTAAAACAAGTGTAGTACACCGTTCACTTATGGGCAAAATGAAAAGCACTAAAATGCAAACCCTCGGCTCAAGTATGAAGGTTCAGCTGCTAGATGGACTGCATTGCTTCAAAAAAATACCAGGAATGTCCAAGCTTACCGTAGTGCTTTCAATGAAAGCAAAGGTCGGAGCATGCACATACATTTACCTGGCATGCGTGTAACACATGGTCCATACACACACTTCGCACGGGGTACCACATAGCCATGCCCTGCATAGAAATGGCCAACTGTTTGTACACGTACTATGGGGAGCGGGCTGATCTCTGCAGTGGAGCATTTTCAGCGAATTCCAAGCAGTATATTCTGAATATATTTACCTAGTGAGTCGGTGATATCATTTTCAGAGCGTAGGGATGATCGTAGTGTGAGCTAGTCCCATGACATACAAACAGACAGGAGCAGTAACGTAACCCTCGCTGTGCATGAGCGCCGAGGGTTAATTACTAAGATACCTTTACACGTAAATGACCTAGCAAGCCGTATCATTTGCAGCATGTGTGCCTAGTCTAAATTGTTTTTGCAACCCCTGCAAACAAGAAAATCTTTGAGCTGTCTTTGCAACTCTATTGCAAACATTAGGCAAAAAAGTGGAGCAGTTAAGGGTGTCTTTGAAAATCACACCGATGTTTCCACTATCGGAGGTCTCTGTTACCAAGAAAACCGGCATCTCTGAGTTTCACATGTGAGAGGTATAAGAAGTTTGAAGAACTTAAGAAATCAGATACAGAGCTAACCGAATATCAACAAGCTTTAATAAAGATGATTAGATCGCAGCAAATTCAAACGGACGAATCAAATAAGGTGTAGAGAGTAGCAAATAAATCTTGTACGAGTAAATGAAAAATTCTCCAAATTTAAAAATGTGGCATATAGGGATTGCTCAAAAAGGAGAGGAGACAAGATAGGGATTGTATCGGGATCACACATCCAGATCACACACCCCCAATATCATCTCAATACGTATATGAGCCACAATCTAAACAGGTTATACAGCTTGTACGTGCAGTATAACCTAAATTTAGATTGTGCCCACTTGTACAACTAAATACCCAGATTATTGGAAAGTCGGTAAAATCACAACTCGTCCTTTCAGGAGGTCACTGAGGTATTTATTTAGCTATTAATATGTGATAGTTGGCGTTTAGTCCTGAGCCAGATCCAATAATGTTAGAAATAAATTAACATTGTCATGTCCTATAGTTCAAAATGAAACATACAAAAGGCTGTTATCTTTTCTGGGTGCACAGTATGCATGTATGTATACACCTGGACAAGATTCTATAATAACAATAAACCTACTGTCATAGATCTCATTAACAGTACGAAGATCAAATGTACAAATCTAGTACACCACATTTCTTTGCATTGTACTCCTCTCAAGCATGAGCCATAAACAACTCACTAGTGGCATCCAGATATACATATATGGTAGAGCCTTCAATTATGTCTGGGTCTGGCTTGCTGAATCTCTCAAACAGGTCCACAGTGAAATTTTCACCGATGATGACAGCAGCCCAGGCTCCTCCCTCTCTAACTTGCCTCAGGGCAGCATCTTTACTACTGTGATTATGCTATAATACCAGGAAACATGGTTTAATTGCAAATCATTTACAACACAACTCACAAGTTTGAAAGTGCCAGTTTTAGATAAATATTCAATGTACCACTCTCCTGTTGCATTGAGATTATCGTGACCTTTACAGTAAGCTAAAAATAAATTATAAAGCCTACATGATATGAACGCTTGTAGTACTCACATACAGGTCCTCCTATGTCGCCATTGTAGTAGGCAAGATTCACATTGTGCAAATTCCCACCAAATGTGAGACAGAGTAGAGCCACCTGGAGAGTAGGGATGAGAAACTGGAAGACAACCAACCAGGGATTTCGGTAGACTTTGGCCACATTCTTCCAACACAGTGCCAGTATATTAGAAGGCCTAGGACAGCAGGTAGTAGTGCGGCATGTGAAGGCTGCAGATACACTACGCCAACCTATGGAACACAAGTATACTGGAAGCAGGAAGATTAATGGTGTAAATTAACCTTGCAATGAATATGCTTTCATTACACTCATTGCGTGTTGACAACAGCCAGTTTCAATATTGAAGTCACTAGGACTATCTCCTCTTCTATTACCACTCCTTGATATCTCCTTTGCTCTTACTAAAAGTGGGGTTTCTTCACCTGAATAGCTCAGATCTTTTATTGGAGAGTTCTGATCATGCAATGTAGTATAAGTGACTCAAAAGGACAAGGGCATTGACAACCTACAATAGATTCAGGAGATTGTGCATCCTGCCTTTTACACAAGAGGAGAAACACATCTTCCAGAGTCTATGTTGAAAGTGAAAAAAGGTAAACAAACAATGTAGTATAGCTGTGATAAGTGCCCACTCGTGTAAGTGGTCCTTGAGTCACAATATAAATTCCAGTATACAGCGGATTACCTACACATTTGCTTTACAAGACAAACAGCTATCCCTATTTCGGGTTCCAGATAAATAAAGCAATGGTATATTGTATGAATCAATGCAACAAAGTAAGGCAAGGCAATTGCACAAATAACATATCATTATCATCTAGAACAGCTCCTTTTTCCAAGGGAAAAATCAACTGCTCTGGATGGAACTCAAACCCATGACACCACACAGACCAGGCAAGTACTCTACCACTGAGATACCAGAGGTACAAGGGAGGCAGAGTCAACATTATCTGTGTAACTTGTGCAAAGCACAGTAGTTCTTAACCTAGTATGTACGTAAAGGCTGGCATAATTAAGCCGTCAAAACACCAAGCACTAAAGTAGTATAGCTGACCTTTTGCACAGAAGGGTAAAGGAATGTGATAACAAAATTGTATCATAATTGTAAGCGTATTGCAGTGAACAGAGAAATCAGCTTTAAGAGCACCTAGCACATTAGTGTTTGCCTTATAAACATGCATCCTTGTGGTCAGTAGGTTTTTGCTGGTATAAATAGTCTTTAAAGTTTGGTAATCAGCCGAAACATCGCAAAATAAGATAAGAGATTATCATGATAACAGTGGGAGATGACCTACCATTATATGTGTCTATATCATCCCCTACCTTGGGTTGATACTATTCATCACTGATATGTAGTTTAGTCTTGGATAAGCTTGCTAATTCCTTTTTTGCTAAAATGTGTCAAAACAACAAGCACTTAGATCACTTGTATATAGTATGGTGTAAAATGACGCACCAGGACCCGGTTCATGTCTTCACACTTACAATAATGGTATGCCAGCCCATTACAAAAATTTATCTCACTAGCACTTCGGCTGAATTTAAAACCACTACAGGGCAAGAAGTGCCATTACAAAGGAGAGCATTTAATAGGAGTACAAAGCAAAGACGAATCACTGGGCAATTTTGAAAGCCCGTGTGCACTGATTTCTTCACAGCAACTGGATATGACGTGTAACATGTGGATAAGTCAATGAAATATTTTTGCAAGCGTGTCTATTGCATGTAAACATACATGAGTTGAATTCTTACTGTCATTCTGTAGTACTCCATCAATTGATTTGGTTCCGACTCCGCCAATAGTTGACCATCTCTCATAAGTCCAACCTGATGTAAAATATGTTAATGAAAAGCGTAAAAATATTTAAGATGCAATAAACCGAGGGAGGAAAAATTCTGCAAAAAATATTTAGGCACAAGTAGTTACTCCACAAAACAGTACATTTCGATGTTGTTACCCCTACTAAAACTACTGGATCAATAACATTCCATATCATTACAAGTAAATTAAAAATTCCTTAAATTTCATAATTTCCAATATAGGGATGGTGTAAAAAGGACGGAGACTGATAGGGATGGATTCCAGCATGCCATTACATAAGTCCTATATTGTCACACCAGTT
>JAODVQ020163125.1:0-14979 GCA_025400075.2 Phenganax stokvisi
CTCTATCACATCGTTCAACACGAGAAAAATCGCATCGGAAATCGCCCTTGTGAACTGGCCTTAAGGTCCCTAATATCGATTGAAAAAAACGTTTTTTAACGATCGTGTGTGGTTTGATTTCCTTGTTCGGAAAAGCTCTTTAAACACTTACTTATAGATTTAAGACTAAACTCTTCCTAAGTTCGCAAACAGGTTAAAGCCGGTTACAGACGAACAAGTTTTTCTGTGACAATTTTTACTTCACAACTTTTTATTGCTCGTGTGCATGTATATGCACAACTTTGCATAAAAATCAGCAAAACTTGGCAAAGTTGCCCGAACATACGAGCAATTAATAGTTGTCATGTTGTCACAGAAAAACTTGTTCCTCTGTAACCTACCGGCTGAATACGTTGCCTCATACGATTTTTAAGCTTGTCATCTTGACAAAATCGATATTTTCTTTCCGCTTTACTTTTATAACCCCAATAAGAAAAGGCTTCCCTTGTTTTGCTTTCCAAGTTTAAAGTAAGCTTCAGTATAGTCAAACGTTGTGCTCCATGCACACCTCTCGTATCAGTTTGTGGGACCTTGTGAATAAAAGTTCACGCTGCGTGAAATTTAATGTGTTTCAAATCAGTATATAATGATTGTCTGTAGCATTTTATCTAAAGTTATTCTGACGGTTAGTAATCCCACTTTTAGAGCAAATGTTTTGATGTTTGGCTCACCTCCTGCGAGGGGCTTAACAATACTGTACAACGCAGTTCATGGTGAGCTTTCGTAAATTCCCCTCATTCCTCTGCAAATTTCTTTACAAATATTTTCCCATGGGTCGCAAATGGTAGATAACAATTTCCCACTGTGTTTCCCGTGGAGTTCTAATGAGGGTCACAGATGGATCTTGTTGTCACTGCAGGATGAGCATAAACTGGACTGCTCATGCAGTGATTCTGTTATATTTAGCACCGAGTCCAGCTCTGAGTAGTGGCAAGAAAAACTATTTTATTGCTATAAATTGAAGCATGCTGCTTTAAATAGCTTTGAATTGGGTTACGCAACTATGATTGCTCGTTATCATCGTCTTTTTACGCCATATATTGCGCAAACAACAGTTGATCGAAATCAAAACCAGAAGTTTGAAAATTTTCTCCTGGTCTAGTCTACTTAAAAGCCGTCTAATCTTGTAGTCCCATTCATACTCGTAATCATATCTAAAGCTCTTTAATATCTTGTACTCACAGTCGCACGCAGATAGTCAAATCTAAAGTTCTTTTTGACATGCTAATAATGAAGTGAACCTAAGCTCGGAATAAGGATGAAAATCCGTAAGGTCCTATATTGGATCCCGGCAATTTCTTTAGCTGAAACACACGCGCCTAAGCCGCTGTACAAATGTATCATATAGCTTACATAATCGAACTGTATTCGTGCGCGCTGTGAAAAAAATTTCATCTAATTGTCAATGTAACAAAGGACCGTTAACTACTCAGCTCTGCTTGATAAACAAGTGTTTGATAAACAGCGTATCACCTAAATGATTCGCATTATCCTTGAAGACTTCAACGAAGCATTCGCTGTTTGCTTTTCTTTTTATTTTCTTATCTTTGTTTCAAACTACAAATTAATACGAACATTTGGTGAAGCAAGATACTAAGTGGTATGTTTATATGAAATTGCTAGACAATAATATAATTTGCGTTTTCACGTTTTCTTTTTGCTGCTGGATATAGTCCGTTAAAACACGGAAGAAATTCCCATGACTTATTTGCTCTCATAAACATCGGAGCTTTGAAGTCGTGCACCAGGGGCCGGTTGTATAAAACTTTTAACTACATTTTAACTATGATTTTGTAGTTAAAAAGTGGTTAAATCTTGAATAGGCGATTCTGGTTGGTTGACATTCGTACTTAACTATAGTTAACTTTAACCACGTTTTTATACAACTGGGCTCAGCATACGAAAACCATGTATATATGTAATTTTACGAGCATTCGACGTGCATAGTACGCTTTTGATGTGGGCGAATTGTGTAATCCATTGATATCTTTTTATTGGTTTTGATAGTAAACAAATTAAATGAGGGTAGTTAACCTCTCCATAATCTCTTGTTGTGGACTAGCATGGATAACTCTCCAATAAGCAAATAGTTCTCTAATTTGAAAGTCTTGCTGTTCTGTAAACTCCTGGCTAACTACGTTAAAAGTACCTTCACGACTGTTATACATGTATTGGGTGGCTTTTTCCTATGGATGTTTGCCTTATAGTCTCTTCTTTGTTCGTGTATTACATAAGTTGGACTTCCAGGGGCGAAAACATTATCACGGGAGACTGATAATTAACCGTATGGTGGCGTAGGTTATATACAATGTAAACAAGGAAGTGAAAAAGAGCCGGCAAAATGGTCTTGGAAAAAAATTCTAATGCCCTGTTCACACGGGACCGGTTTCGCTTAGTCAAAACAATGAACTCCACTATTTGCAGCCGTTTTTATACTCCTGAAACTTCTGAGAATGACTTGTCGTTTTTGTTTAATCTGTTGAACTTGTCGTTTAGTGATTGAACTTGAATTCATCACCATGCGAATCCGGTACCATGTGAACGGGGGCGAAGAGACGGACAAAACTTCTAGAAAAGTTTCGTTGCTAGACAAAGCGTGATCATCCTTATGCTGTTTTGTTTCTCTGCATGTATGTGGTCCACAATTGACAATAGCTCGCAGGGTTACAGCCATTAAACATGCAGATTAAATGAGTATCTATAGTTAAGTGTGTTTAAGTCCTAATGTACTGTGTTTGTCATGTATGTCAGCCCGATGACTACGCAGTCAGGTAGTTTTGCGTTCTCTGTTTTCGAAGAATTGACTAAAAATGGTTTGTGGAGACGAGACTCTGTTTTTGAAGAGGTATACTACAGTAGTTAGTTTTGATTCGGTTATAATTTTTCGTCATTTGGTACTTCCATCATTGTTATCTGGCCTATTCAATAATATATTTGTGAACCTATTGATTGAAAGTGACCAAATTTCATGTAGTTAATGCACACTGGACAATGACATTGTAAAGTATATATGGGCAAGATATAAATTGTTGATTGTTTTGTTTTCGTGCTAGTAAATGGGACTGACGTTGTCGCAGAGTGCAGTTATTTGTGGCCTAAATATTTTCAGTAAAAATAGAGCTAGCATCGTGCTGTGTTCTACCATTTAGACTGCCAAAATAAGAGCTTTCAAAAAAGGATGAAAAATAGGATGAAAAGTATGCTTTAAAACACTTTAAATTTTTCAACCAAATGCCTGTAACATCGAGATATGGTTTACAGATCAAGATTAGAATGCATGCTTGAAATGCAGGGTTTATGAAAATGTTCGGCTTTTTTATATATGTTAGCCTCGAGACTGGAACATTTTAGTGGCTGAATAGTTCGTGCGCTATACTTGCTTAATTGGTTTCAAATGTTGCGTTATTTTCGGTTTCATTTTTGGGTGTTCGCCAATCATAAACATTACTGTACATTTAGGACTTGCAGAGTGTAACTTTACAATTGCTTTAACATGATTCTTTCTTTTTCTACATATTCAGTATGTATAAATCTTCTGAACCTTGCCTTCGTGTTCTGCTTTATAATTGCAATCTGTATTTTACAAGCACTTAATGCATTCATTATAAAAAGTATTGATAATGCAAGATTTCGTTTTGTTTCACGTGACTTATACCTTGAATATCTACAAAGATTATCAACATTATATACAATACAGTCTATATTACTTTACTGTTTTGAAATTTTGAACTATACAGATGTCTTACAGCTGTGTGTTGAGCGCTTCATAAGAATTTTTTGAGCATGTAATTTTTCAGAACGCGGAAAGTCAAATTTTAGCCCACGTAAAGTCAATTACCTGTTGTAAAAATATAATCTTAAAAATAGAATGAAATAAATCATTTCGCGATATTCGTCAGTTATTCCTCATTTCCCTATTTCGTAGTGCTTGCGTGTTTTTTCTTAAGGGAAAAATTAACTTCCTAATTTTGCTAACTTTCGAATTTTCTCGTTCATTTTGCTAAGGCTTTGATCCGTGACAATTTTCAAATTACGAATTCAAATGAGGTTTATTTTTACATTCCTTAATTGTTTTTCCTGGCGATTTGATGTCGTCCTGTTCCTTTGAGAGATAGTGAAAACTCTGATTATCTAATATAAGTCTTAATTGTGTTTTTTTTTGTTTAATTCAGCTCCCGGCTTTGTCCGCGTTGGCCACTAGAAGACGCAGTGTACCTCATACTTTGTCTGTTCCAATTGGTTTAAGACGAAAAACTTCCAGAGCCACAAATTCCTCAGGTATGATATATTTTGATGTTGTTCATGGGAAGAAACTGAGAGCCATACCCATGCAGTTTTTTTTAAAATTAAGATGCTTTTCAATTATATTTGATCCTCAAAATAATACATGCTGGTCCAAGCACATAGCTCTAGGCGTTCAAGGTAGAGCTCAGGAAATATTCGATTTGACTATACGAGTGCAAATGTCAGGACACTGTTACATAATCCGTTTGCCGCGTGATCTCCCCTCCCCCCGGCTAACAGTAAATCTAAAGTTCAAATGTACTTTCTATAAGAAGAATGTTACACATTTTTGTAGCTATGATTTTAGTAAACATCCAGCTATAAAATAAAATGCATAGAAGTTAACGTTTTGGAAAATGCATGATAAAAAAAAATTTGCATGGAAAAGTTTTTGAAGTCGATCCATTAAGTTAACCGAGTGGAGTCATATGATCCATGATAGCTTTTTACGCATCAGGTTTTCTTGAGCTTTTCGTCTTTCACGAATTTCTGTGCAAAAAATGTTCCCCTCGATCTTCTTTTTACAAATCTACCTATGTTTACCATGCGCATGACGTAAATGATAAAATCAGTTTATTATATAACTTCAATTTATTTTTTCCCAAATTAAGATTGTAAAGTTCTTAATAATTTGCGTCTTGTTTACTGATTGTCGCCAGCTTAACTCATGACTTCCAAACTGATAAAATCAGTCGTATTATATTTTTTTAGTTCTGTGTTTGGGGATAGATCAATCTGCTTTCGGACGGCAATCGTTGCTTCTTGATAACATCGTTTCAATTTTTTATTCTCCGTTTTAATCCGTAGTGCGTAGGCAATGCTCCAAACGTTGTTTACCGTTTGTGAAGTTTTTGACGTAAATAACTAAACGCAAATGGATGTAAAAAATGAAGTCGCATCTCTTTGTTTTGTCCTGAGCTGATTTGCATCAGGTTCCGTGCATGAACATATGGGTCGCTTAACTAGACTAGTTTCCTCAAAAATTTATCTTCGTGATCGCAATAGACAGAAAAGTTTTGCTTGCCCTGTGAGCTTTGCGTCGAGTCTAGTTTCGTTATTCACACAAAAACAGTTTCCTGTTTGTTCCTGCAATTCGGCGTTCATTTTTCTTGCACTCAAAAAATTACTGAAGCTTGCGCGTATTCTGCAAATGGAATATCTTGTAGGCTGGGGGGAAACAGAATAATATATATGTATAAAACACTATTACGTAATATTACGTGCATGTCGTTCTAAACTCCTGAGGAAAAACAAAACAAAATCAGTTTTCGAGACAGCTGTGCTTTGACAGCTGAGCCTACAGTGCGGCCATTTTGAATAATTTTATGACATGAATAAATTATACGACTTTTGCCTTCGGATCGAGGCTCGTATTTGGGATGACGTGTATCTATTTTCATCTATAACGTGCTCAAAAGTTTCATCGGCTCGCTTCTGATCTTTTGGTTACTTGATGAAATGTCAGTTGGCAATCCATTATAAAATTCATTAATTGAATATTCTCAAGAGCTATTTTGTCTGATGCAATGCCACAATATTGCTTTCCCTTGAATTTTGTAACTTTCTGCAAGCATTGATAATGGCCATCTGTTTTAACTAAGAGGTTGCATAAGAAAATGCTGCTAAAATATAACAATATTACGCCGTTATTTGCCACGTTGAACTTATTGACGATTTAAAATTACTTTTAATGTATGCTAAGGCAATTTCGTTTGACCGCATATGGAACAAATTATTGATCCTATACTTGAAAACATTACTACTCTCGCAGTGGTTTGCGTTTGTGTTTTAACTGCATTGTAAGCTTGCAATTCGCAAAATTCTACAGTTGGCCTTACTTGTATTGGGTTTGAACCGAAGGATTTGATTACAGTCTATTTTCAACACTCAGTAGCTTACATGAATAAGCTATAGTTCTTCTTTTGTGTCAATAGATTATCAAAATCTGAACAGTTCATGTCTCAAAGCGAAAAACGAAATGCTAGCAACATTATCGATGTCAACGTGGTCAGAAAATGTTTCTCTAAAACATCCAGAAGTCTCGCGTAGGAAAAGTTGTCACACTGGCTTCGGGATTATGGCTTTAAAGAAGAAAGAAGGTAATTTGACGCTAAAGAATGACTGTACCCAAGTTTCCTTTTACCACATCAAGACTGTTCTTTATAGAGAACAAGCAAGAGTCACCTCTTCTTTTTGTTCAGTGCATGCTACTATAAGACAAAACCTGAGGCAAACTAACTATATTTATCCTGGATAGCTCTATCAGGTCCAAACTATTCTTTCCAGAGACCCACTATAAAAATCCAAAATTTAGTTTGTTTGTATTTTTTCTAGAAAAACGACTCATGGTCGCGCACGAGATTTTGCAAACTGAAAAGAATTACATAAAGGCATTGGAAACGTTGAATGAGGTGAACTATTTCTTGATGTTTTTTGCCATCCAGCTCATTAGTTGATCGTTGATTACTATTTGCTTGTGTGATTGTTTTAGTGAATGTTTGATTATTCTACTGTTTAGGTTTTTATAGAACCGATGAAAAAAGTCTGTGTCATTCCAGAGAAAGATATCAGGTAATTAGTAAAAAGTTTTAATTTATGTACTGAAGGCTCCTTTTCTAGTAAAATACTGGATCAATAAGAGATGATTGTTACTGGATTTCTTGGAAGAACTTTGTTTAGAACTAGTGGAGCTATTTTAGTTTTGTAGTTCTTATAATTATATTGAGTATAATTACATAATTATATTACTTAGAACGATGTTTCCAAAGCAACTATTGGCGATGAAAAATGGTCATGAAAGATTTATGAATGAGCTGAATGACAGATTAAATAACTGGAAATGGCAAGGAGTCTTGGGTGATATTTTTGCGAAACTAGGAAATTCATATCATGTAAGTGGAAGCATCATCACGCAGTGCAACTTGGTTTCGCAAAACAGTATTGGACGACTACAAATTGTGGTCAACTTTCAGTTATCATGAAAATATGACGTTAGATCTTTTCGTTATGCGTGTGGCTGTCTTGCATGAGTTTAACTTTGACCATCATTCGCTGCCTTGTGATGCTGGCTGACAACAAACGAAAAAATAACTTATTTACTCTTACAACATTTTTAAAAGGATGCATTTTTCATGATTTTTTTTCATCTCGTTTCAAGGTGGATTTTATGACTGTTTATGCGGAATATGTCGACAATTTTCCCAAGTCTATCGCTGTGATAAACAAATATACGAGAAACTCTCAAAAGTTTAAAAGATTTTTGGAGGTACGTTCCAAAAATTCTTCGTCTACTGTTAGTCATATGTATATAAACATGAAACGAAATTTATTCATATATTTCATAAGCACGTCAAAACTCAACGTAGATATTTTATTCTTTGACCTCAATGATTCATGATGCTTTTTGTTTCTAGAAATGTTCGAACGATCCAAGATGTCAACGATTAAATATTTCCGCCTTTTTACTTTCTCCCATACAACGCCTGCCCCGCTACGTCCTGTTATTGAGAGTGAGTTTTAAAAGTAAATTTCTTTGATATTGGACATGCAGTTTTATCAGTATTACACAATTCTTTCCACGATCCAGTAGGCGATCCAATAAAAGTCATCTAGCTCATATTCATCCAGTCTTTCAACAGAAAGAACCAAGAATAAACTAATTATATCTACCAGCAAGTTCTTTTGGCTCTAAACTATCCACAAACTTGCATTAATTTGCCGGATTCTTTCTTGTTTAGCAACTAGCAAAGTATACGGACCCCAACCATCCAGATAGCTTCCACATTGAAATATCCTTGGAGAAAATGATTGACATTATCAATGTTCTGAATAGCTCCATCCAAAACTCGACAAGGGTCGCAAGAAACGCAATTACCAGGCGCTCTTCACGGAGAAGGTAAAATATAGGAGATTTCTAACTCTTTTCTGCAGTTTTAGTATTTTCTTTTGTTTTGTTATTTTATAATTCGTATAATTTATGAAATGTCTTTATCCATTTCAGGCGTAAACGACATCTTTTCAGAACAAAAGAGTCGGATAATTCTGAGTTGACTACGCCCAGGTAGATAACTTTGTGTTGTGTATGTGTAAATGAAGTGCAGATCCTATGTCTTTGCATCATCTCTGCCGACTTTCACTTAAACTTTCTACAATGTTTTCTTTTATAGAAAATCTTCGGATGATTCTGAGTGGTCCGAGGCCTCCGGTTCATCAACACCGCAGGCTCAACGTTTATCACCGCTTGCCATAGATACCGCATCCCCAACCATTTTTGTTGAGAAATCTTCCGATTATGGTTCAATGACGAATAGCGAGACTCCATCTGAACCTACGTCACCGTCGAGGTAAATAAATGCTAATCATATTCATTCTGGATAGTTCTATCAGTTCTAGATTATTCTTCCTAGAGATCGAAGAGAGTCAGCTAACTCCAACAGTTTATTTTTGCAGTAGTTCATCGTCAAGAACTGGCAGTTTTCTCAAAGTAATTCTGAGAAGTGGTAGCGAGTCGAAACGAAGTAAGAGAAGACCATTGAGTACGACCGAAGTTGAAATAAGTCGTAGAAAAGATTTTTCCCAAACTATTGCTAAGGAAGAGCTTAGAAGAACCGCAAGCAGAGACAGCATTGGAAGGTGAGCAAAATGATTTATCACTAAATTGATTAACTGCACACGTCATTAAGTTTTAATATTTTTTGCTTTGAAGCATCATTCGACAAAAAGTTGGAAGTCTAAGAAGACGGCCTCGATCCGGCGAAGAAAATCTTGATACCTCCTTTGACAGAATAAGTGATCCGCTCCGAGCTACAAGTCCTGGGAACGACAGCTTTTTAGGAGATGATGACGAAGTCAACGAATGTTCTAAATCAGACAGTGCCTTATTAGCAGAAAATACACCCGAGGGTGTTAATGCCGAGGTACTAAAGTCCGAGAGACCTAAATCGCAAGAGGGACTTTATTCCGAGGGACTAAACTCTGAATCTAGTATTGAAAGTAGCCCGGACTCTCGAGAACGGTTTCCTGTTTCGGGTGATTCCGATGACTCTACGACACATCCTGATAGCCAGCCAACGTCAAGGCTCGAAGGTGATGACACTGATAATAATAATACGATACATCACGTGAAAGTTAGCAAGCAAAGACGTAAACAAGGTTCAACAGGAGAGCAACAGCTGACACGAAAAAAAATAGGAAAACGAAACAGTTTCACAAATGCTATGAAGTTCTTCTTTGTTTCAAAATCAAGGTAAGGAAAAAGCTTTATTTATATTTTTCCAACAGAGAACTCGTTTGAAACATGATTTATTTTTTCCTTAGGTCTTCGTCAGGTAGTCCGGATATGGTCATCGACTGTGCTTCTGTTGCAGAAGACCCACTGTATAGCTCAAAAATATCTAAGGATAAATTATCCACAGTTTAAGAATATTAATCAACAAATATAATTAAACATTATATTGAATATAATTGTTCTGTTAGTAAATTATATACTAATAAATATTGGGCTTGTTCGTGGGGTAGAGCATATTTATAAAAGCAGTAAATAGACTTAAAATATTTTTGATAAAGTATTTATTTTTCTATTTTGTCTCGGTTGTTATATTTTGATTTATGGCTAAAAGGCCGCTTAGTTTGAGCAGTTTTAGAATTATTGTATTTGGTTGATAACGTGCACTCCGATTGGCTGGAACGATGAACGTTGCACTCTTTTGATTAGCTGGAATTCCTACCTATTTCTAGGTTTTGATTGGCTGATATTCAACTACTTTCCATACGTTACAGAATGTCGTTATTGATCCAAGATGGCCGCCGAAATTTGAAAACAGGAGTGCACGTCTAGAAGCTTTCCAAGGTTTATGGCCGTGTAATGCTAATAATGGACTACCACTCGTCGTTTGAGTGCTGCAAATTTGAAGAAAATTTATATTGTTTTCAATTTTTGTTTCTTTAGTGGCGGAAATGGTACTTAAATATGTCTTAGAAAGCAATTTTACAAGCTTACTTAATACTTATTCGACGACTTTCATGCCATGGTGTTCTTAATAATTGGACTTCTTTACCTGTCTATAACCCTTCAAGGCATTCTATTGACTGTGCCAACTGTAGCGTGATATATACAAACTGAATTAGGATAAACAAAAAATGGCTAGTGCAGCTGAGTCTGAGTCATTTTCGTCTTTTGGACAACTTCAGTTTTACTCAAAACAGCAAGAAAACAAGAGTGATAAAGAAAAAGTCAAACCAAGGTTTGCACTTGTAGTTTATGTTTATGTTTATGGCTTATATAGTTACTTTGCAGCGTATAAGCTGAATTACATAACTATTTACAATGGTTTTTCAATCTATACATTACCTTACACTGTCTATTTTTACAACAATCAATTTTACTTCCTAATTTGTTTATCCTAGCCTGCCCTGTCAACTTTCCCTGTAGGAGGAAACCGGAGTACCCGGGGAAAACCTTACGACTTTCCGCAGAGTAGTCGACAAACTCTTTTCACTTGAGAAAGTTAAGTCCGAGCTGAGAAGCTGAGCTATGATAGGCTATAATCTATATCTATATACAATTTTTAACCTAAAATATTTATTTTTTCAGCAATTTTGGCATTAGTTTTTTTAAGCTGCTTATCCTAGCCCATCATGTCAACTTTCCCTAAAGGAGGAATCTTAAATTATACAAATATTACAATTATGTACAATTGCTTACCTTATTTTTATGGCTTATATATAGTTACTTTGCCGGGTATAAGCTGAATTATGTAACTATTTACAATGGTTTTCTCATGTATACATTATGTATATAAATATATATTACCTTACACAGTCTTACAATCTGTACGCCGAATATTACAGGTGCATATTTTTATGATTGTAAATATTTCTTTAGTTCTTTGATTGTTCGACATGGTAAGTCTAGAAGAAAGAAGCCATTGGTGAAGTTTACTATTCAAAGCGTTTTCTGGGGTCTATCACTCGAAGAGAAAGCCTCAGCAGGTAGCTATATAGAATTGGTGTTTCATGAAACATGTTTTATGGTAATTTTTATGCCAAATAGTCTGTCTAAGAAATGTTATGTTCTCTTTCAAGCAAAACTGCATCTCAGTTACAAGTTTGTCAAAACAGAATGCAAGATTGTGAGAAATATTTTGCATCAGCATTGCTTCAAAGAGGTACAAAATATGACTGTGTTTGCCACTAGATGATTTGAATGAATCTGTCACTCCATTGAGTGACAATGCTCCCCCTGTATTCCCCGTACTATTTCATTGTCTAATGTCAAATTATATTCTTGTCAGGGGGGGACTCATGCCAGTTGATGATTTGAGTAATCAGCAAAACACAAATTTTTTACCATCAGATGCTTCAAACTTTTCAGGTGCATCCAAATAGCTCAGATTTCAACTTGATGTGGACTGGTTCCCACCTCAAACCTCACACGCTGCGTGGCTTGCAAGATTTTCAAAAAGTCAATCATTTTCCAAGGTCTTATGAGCTCACAAGGAAGGATCGATTGTATCAGAATATTCAAAAAATGCAGAGTAGTAAGGTATGGGTAACTAGACATAAAATATGATAAGGTTATTAGTATTTCGGTTTAATTTGTGAAGGGAAAAATATCAGGGCACCATGTTTTTCTATTTTATCTTTTGAATGACTCATTCTGATGAGACTCACTCACTCTTGTATTTTAATGCGCCAATCAGTACACTCTATTGTTCTAATTGATCATTTAAATAAATCTAAGCTTACTAAAATGAGTATAATTTATGTTTGTTCCATTGTCTTGTTTTGTAGGGGTTTAAAAATTTTGATTTTATTCCTGAGGCATATGTGAGCCCACAAGAATATAACCAATTTTCTGGTAAATTTAAGTTGCTAGTTATACTTTTACTATTGATTTAATGTGTTCTAGCCATTTCATTGGCTAAAATTTCATTTGTATTTCATTTCCATAGCATCATTTGCAAAACAAAGAGGTTTATGGATCGTGAAACCAGTGGCCTCTTCGCGCGGTCGTGGAATTTTTCTAATAAATCATGTGAGTAATATACATTGAACTTTACATTCAGTTGATAATGACATTCATTATTGTGATGAAAATCAGCACTTTAATTTATAATTAATTATTATCATCAATTTATATATAGCCAAGTCAAATTCCTTTGGATGACCAATTGCTTGTATCAAAATACATCTCAAATCCTTTGCTTGTTGATGGTGCGTGAGAAATCGAGTTTTTTTCAATATTTTGGCGCGATAGAATTGGATTTTGTTTTCTTTTGAAAAGGCTTCAAGTTTGATTTGCGTTTGTATGTTGGAGTGACCTCATTTGATCCTTTACGTATCTACCTGTACGAGGAAGGTCTTACGAGATTTGCGACAGTGAAATATGACAAAAGCAACCGTAATATCAAGAATTCATGCATGCATCTCACAAACTACAGTGTGAATAAAAAAAATGACGATTATGTCAGGTTAGTTTTTGTAAGCCTCCCAATGGTGGTCAAAATTGGAAGTTTATATTCTTAAAAAAGCAAGCAAATCCATCTTATTCTCATTTGTTTATGTGTTTTTCACTACATACAAGACTACTCAACATATAGTAATAAAAATTAACCTCATTTTCTTATAACTGCAAGTTGACCATCATCTGCTGTCGCTCAATAGTACTTAAACCTGAATTCTTTGAAAGATATTTCAACAGTAGATAGAGGAGTGTAATTTGTGTTTTTTTATGATAGACTACATTTTTTTCAGTTGTAATGACCCTGAACTTGAGGATTATGGGAACAAGTGGAGTTTTGGAGCATTGTTGCGATTTTTGAAAGCTAAAGGCGTAGATACGTCGTGTAAGTATGAATATATCGCCTTTCTCTTGTGGAGTTGTGCATTGGAAACTACAGGTGTGCCAATTTTTCTGGACGAAAGACTTTCAAAAGTTTACAAATTTTTCTGCTTTGGCATTCTGAAGGTCTTGTAGCGAAAATTGAAGATCTTGTTGTAAAGACGATAATATCTGGTGAAATTGCAATCGCAACGGCTGTCAAAATGTTTGTGCCTCATCATGGAAATTGTTTTGGTAAGTTTACTTGCTATATCTAGTCATGTGATCTGACCGTGAACAAAAGGACTGGAACGAGTAACAGAATCGACATTCATTTTGCTGTATTTAATCACTTCGGTCTTTCTTTCCCCTTCATGAAATGAGTTGAAACTTCGTCAATATGTTCAGTAGTGAGGAAGACAACTCCGTTGCAAAGTTGGGAACAAAATACAACGTACTTCTTACGAAAACAAATCTTTCGAAATGAAAAATGGGTTTTCATTTGAAAACTAGTTCCAGTCTTTTTCCGTGATTTCAGATCACCTGGAGACTTGATACTTTTACAGTATTTGACTGTAAAATTCGCGTTTAGAAATCTATGGATTTGATGTGCTGATTGATGAAAACTTAAAACCTTGGTTACTAGAAGTTAACTTGTCACCATCAATGGCTTGGTATTATGCATTGACTTTTTACTGCATCAACGGAATATATGTGAAAGTGGAATTCATGAATGCATTTATTATCTAATGATCATAATTTATTTTCATGTAGTGATGCGCCGATGGATTTAAAAATCAAATCCAATCTTTTGACAGATATGTTTAATATGACGGGTAAATAGTATTCGTTCTGTTACAAAGAAAAATGAAAAGCAAAAACGCAGAGTTTGAAGCTGAGGGCCTAGTTGAAACATTGATCTATAATTCTTCTAGGTTTTATTGCGCAAGATCCCTTGTTGAGAAAGGTTGCTAGTCGCCATAATATCGTACCTCAAGTTAGAAATCAGTATCAGGTGGGAAAACACTATATTCTGCTTCAAGTAAAGCCCTCGAAAGTTACAATTGTAAACAGTGTTTCACAACTTGTATATGTAAGGGGGATTGACAGTCAACCGTTGACTTTATCAGACAGCCTCTAACTTTTAAAAATTACTCATTTCAGAGGCAGCGATGTCAATCGGCGGGTCTAGTTTCATCACGTACTCTATCAAATACCAGTTTGAACAAGAGTAGACCGGTTTTACAGGATAGCGAACGAGGTCTTACGTCAGAGGAACTTCGTGCGTTGAGGGAGACTAAGGATGAATTCACAAGACGTGGACATTACGTCAGAATTTTTCCTTCGCCGACTTCTCGAGAAAATCATGGGTAAGTACTTTATTGTGTTTTGTTTTTTGCTATTTTTTATTGTTCTATTCTATCATTTTTTTATTTTTGCAGCTCATTATTACAACACAGAACGACAAATAATCGGATGTTGTTTGCAAGACTGTTCCTTGACAAGTAAGATGTAGTTAAACTGTCTCGTGATGGCGAAATACTCAGATTCTGCACTGCAAAAAATCCTTGAGTAAAAACAACTCAAAATTTGAGTAAAAAGATGCGTTCACAGTGACACACAATATTTGCGTAACTTTACCGCCAATATTTGAGTACCAGTTACTCAAAAATTGAGTAAGAAAAATGCGTTCACAGTGACACATGAATCTTGAGTAAAAGGTTTGTTTTACTCATACTGAGTATATAAATTCGTTTACGCAGTGCCTTGAGTAAAAATTTTACTCAAAAATTGAGTAAGAAAAATGCGTTCACAGTGACACCAGAATCTTGAGT
>JAODVQ020163233.1:0-14975 GCA_025400075.2 Phenganax stokvisi
GTGAGTGAGTGAGTGAGTGAGTGAGTGAGTGAGTGAGTGAGTGAGTGAGTGAGTAGGTGAGTGAGTGAGTGAATGAGTGAATGAGCGAGTGAGTGGGTGATGAGTGAGTGAGTGAGTGAATGAGTGAGCAGATTGGGACATAGAATAATAACTTTGTAGGACTAGTCAGAGTAGAAATTGTAGTAAACGCATACAAATTGGTTATTATCTGTTACTGACCCATGCTGTGCACAGTACTGATAGAACTTCTTACAGGTGGCCTGTAGCAGTCTTAGTCCACCCAGATAACTTCACACATAGAGAGAGACAGAACAGAGAGGGAGGAGAAGATGTGGTGAGAGAAGTGTGCGTGACAGGAAATAGAGAAGGGGGAGGATGAGGAAGAGGAAGAGGGGGGCAGAGGAGACAGGCTCACCCCTCCTTGCGACTGATGAAATAGAGATCGGAGAGGCTGCCAAACTCTGTTGGGTCATTCAACGGATGAAGATTCAGTTTCTAAACACATTCATTGAGACAGTCACATTGATCAGTACCCATAACAAATACAAATTCTCAATGTATGATATTTAACTCAAATATAATCTAGCAAGTGGTAATCCCTAGCTAGTACAAGTGACTAGTAGTTAGAACGCTTCAATCACTACGATTAAATAATTTTCTCTGACACTAATGTATACCTACACTACCTACAAATAATGAGTCTAAAAACTCTGAATATTGTACAGTTGAACAATACACTATATAGCAATAGTAGTACTAGTAGGTGTTCAATACTGACTAGTCTTGAGGACTCAGTGATGGTGACCTCAGCCCAGAAGTTACTGATGGTGAAGGAGATGGTCTTGCCATAGAATCCATCAGACGGGTTACCTATCAGTCCCACTCTACAGGTTCAAAGCAGTGCCAAATGTACACTCATAGAGTGTCATTAGACACTAATGGCATAATATTGCTTAAGATGTCCAGGATTGCCTAGGGCTGTGCCTGGGGCTATCCTGAGACCCTCATGCTATATACATATGTACATACTACGCCTACCTGTTGCATCCTACAGTGTGCAACCTTATAGCGGGAAATTTTAGTGGACGAATAATTTTGCAAAATTGCAAAAAAAATTGTTTAGGTTTCTATTTTCACATGGTTTTAGGGTATGTAGTGCAAATATTCACAGTTAAATCTTTTTTTTGCATATTGGTGCAAAAGGTATGAAAATTTGCACCACATAAAAATTTCCTACTAAACTGTATGCTATATTATAGTGACTTAGCATTGAACCTTACAACAGATCAGTCCTAAGCAATCCTGGAACACGAATAGCTTTCTCTATTTACTGCTCACCTGGCATAGCAACGGTGTGTGATGGGCTCCGACTGGGTCCTGGAGGACATCTGAGACTCCTCGAACCACTGGACCCCGCGACGGTACTCCTCCAGCCCCACCTGACCTATCAGTTGGAACCGTGACGGGAGCTTCATGCCGTACACAGTGGTCTGCTTCACCAGCCATGACTATCACAGAGGAAATGATGATGAGGAGGAAATAGAATATGAAGAGGAAACTGGAACTGTCAGGGTTCTGCCCGGGTTCTGCCCAGACCAGCTACCACTTAATACACAAGGAGCTGATAGAGTCCAAAAATCATAGTCAGTTATACAACACATTTATAGGACCAAGGTTTAATAGTATGACTCCCATAACCTATATCGTACATACTACAGATTGTGCAAGAATAGTGTAGCTAGTAGAGGTGACTTGACTGTAAGGTATATACTACTAGATATTGTATTGTGTTCTTGCTCACCATGAAGTGGCCGAGAGCAGCAGTCTTGAGGTCTGAGACAGTCTCAGTGAATGTCATGATGTACTTGAGAGAGTTTCGACGCAGACAGTAGAAGACTGGACTGGCCAGTCGCGACTCTGTTTGATGACTCTCTGGCTTCTCTAGGAAATTCTCTATTCTACAACCATATTATGAACAGTAATCAGTGGAGTGAGACAGAGAGAAAACAGATATTACAGAGAGTAAAAGAAAAGCAGTAAGTAGTGAGAAAGAAGAGGGAGATAAGATTGCATGAAAGAAGAGAAAGAAACAAAGATTTGACCATATTATTAGTGACGAGAGCACTTAGGCAAAGTTCTGTAGAACTATGTATGCATGCTCTAAATTAGATAGAATACCTGCCAGATGAATGGTCAACTTCAACTATTCCTCTCTTCCTAATGTCCTCTCCTTCTCCTAGTTCATAGTATATGGCCAGGTCTCCTTTCTAATGTAGTGTAACTCATTGGAAGTTGGTGATATGACTTACGCGGAGCTTGAAGAAATCGAGAACTTGTCCGACATCAAAATTGTGGCTGAATAGCATATCACCAGATACCTAAACAGCAGTAACAGCAGAGGTATAGAAAATTAAGAGATATACTTGTTAACTCTCTCGTTCTGCTCAATGATTGGCCTCTATGAGCCATGGAATATCTGAAGTGGTACTGCTGGAGTCCCAGTGTGTTTATAGGCATCTTAGTGTGTAGGCCCAGCGTGACACACCTCCCGGGAGCCAGGCATGCAAACAGAGAGAGATTACAACGCACCACCATGACATCATCCTCAATATTCTTGCAGCGGATGACCAGATCCAAGTCGGCAATAGCTCCAAGACTACAGGACAAACTCCAGTAAGAACCTTCTACATACACATACAATATCATTGTAGTAAAGAACTGAACCTGTTCTTTGGAGTGGTGGAGCCATCATTGATGATGTTCTGGAATGGAAACTCGTGTGCGGAGGCCCATCGCTCATAGTACTTGAACCTTGACAACAAAAACAAATCGCACCCTATATACTATTATTATGACTCAAATTAAAAATGTACACATGGGAAATTTGAACAGATGTAGGCATACATACAACTAAAGTGGAATCCTGCTCAACGGCCACCCTTCTATAGCGTAAACTTTAAAAAAACAAATTTCTGCATCCCCAACTCACTACCGATCAATACATTATAACCCCTACAGAATGGACACCTTGCTGTGGCTGGCAATACTTTTGGCTACAACTTTCTCCGTTATAGGGAGGTTTGACTGTCTAACACGACTGACTCACTTGGCAGCATTGGTCACGAGATATACTTCTCTGAATTGCTGTCGACTGCAATAATATAGCAGGTATAGGAATGCTATATGCAATAATAGTAGGTGATATGATTATAATATAATACATAACTGATATACTATGAAGAGTTTGTAGTATTGTAATAGAGGAATTCCTGAAAAATGACGTACTTATCATCAGAGGGGAGAGGTTCGGACCTTTTCAGTGCTTTCCACCAGCAATCCAGGATGGTGTCCCCATACTGGTCTGTGGAGGAAGGTAGGAGGGCTTTGGGTACACCTACCAGGTGTGAATAGGAACCCGGGTTCTCCTTGTCCTGATGGTGGGTGTATGTATGGTTCTTGAGAGGGCGTGGCTGGTAAATCATGTACTGTACCTGAGCGCTTATCTCTTGCTCTAATAGAGCGCCGTGACCGGCCACGAGAATGATACAGATCATGACTATATAGAGCTCTCTTCTCTTCTCGCTACACCTCAGGAGAGCTTATTCGCCACTCTCAGCCCCTAGTCTCTAGCTCCTGGCTACAACATCACACGGTTAACGCGCGTAGACGCGACACGAGGTGCGCGCTAATAATAATTGGGACTTAGAAGTGCGCATGCGCGTACTTATAAATCGCTGCATTTTACAAGATGAATTGTGAAGTTAAAAAATAAAGTGAACTTGAAAAATAAGAGATGGTAGAGATGGGTAGACTTTTTCATGAATTGTATTTCAATAGAACTCCATTACTAGTCTCAGCAGTAGAGGAGTAGGTTGTGGTGTTGGTAGAACAGTCAAGGTCATAATTATGGGGGCGTCTCCTACAGCAGTGTCCTGGGCTGAGTCTGGCCAGACCATTTTTAAACTTCTTTCTCACTTTGGTAGTGAATGCACAGAACAGGATGGCATTCACAAATCCTTGTCCCGAGTCCCCTATACCCTGTGATACAGTGGGAGGTATTATAGCTACATAATAGTATTATAGATTATCAAAGATTAGGCGTACATTATATAGTGAGATTTAGAATACTAGGGTCAGATCATAATAAGTGGGTTTTTGGATTAGTGAGATATTTTAGTTTTGGCAATATTATTTGTCTATTTTACAGTACATAATATATACAATGTAGTAGATATGTTAAAGAGCTTAAGCTTATCTATATTAAACAGTTTGGCTGTAAAAACTTGTAAGTAATGTGATTTCCATTTTTTTGCACATGTGTTGTTGCACGCTACACATGTGTTGTTTTCATGATAATTAAGGTAGATATTGAAACTCACAGCCAGGCAGAGGAGAAAGTAGGTGATGTTTCTTGATGGTGTAGCTCGGACGTAAACAAACACAATGATGATGACCATACTACCAATTCTCAGGAGTAGAAAGGCGACGGGGATGAGCAGAAACTTTACATCCATAACAACAGAGTTATTGGGTCGTGACTTTAGTGTTCCCTGCAACTGAGAACACAGAAGTACTATTTGAAGGAAGTGTACATATATAGCAGTATATGATTAATGCTAGTATATAGAAATTGAATGAACCTCTTCCACAGTTTTGATTTTGACTAAGAGATCACAACTCTCAGTATGTAGTTTTAACTCCTGGAGAGCCATCTCTATCTCCCAAGTCTATAGCTAATGGTCAAATAGTTACTCAACATCATAAAGGACGATTATTATGTATCAAAACTTTTATTTCGCCTATGCCAGGGAGATGATTAGGAACTGCATTTTATTATTACATTTTATGGTGCAGACCATTTAATCCCTTCTCTTGCAGTCCCCTCATTTGGTGGACTCATATATATAACTCACATAGGTATGTTGTTTGATGTGACAGTGAGTGGTGATGTATAGGATGGTGACTACCACTACAGTCAGATAGATCCACAGATCGTTGCCCAGTAGGGTGATAAAAATGGCAGTCGACCGTTTCTTGTTATCAATCTTTAAAGAGCACCATCCGGACCCTCCGTGATCTGTGTGCCCTAGTCGACCTGAGTGAGCAGGAATAACAAGGAAAGATCATGCCTTCAAGTAATAAAACAATTTAACAAAAGTCTGAAGTCCATCCAAGCATGGAGCTGACGAACTTACCAACAAACTCTGACGGTAATAATATACTCTCTGTATACTAACCATAGTGAGTTTAAAACCTCTGTAAGGGATATTTCCATGGTTCATTGTTTTGGCAAGTTTATATATAGGGGGAGTGCTCTTGGCTCTAACCAGACCTTCCTGTTCACATGTCTAGCATGTGCAAAATAACGAATAGGTGTGTGACCATGAAAAAGATCAAGAACAGAAAGACTGGGATTTAAAGTCATGTGTCATGTTATGTAAAATATGTATGCCACAATGGTCGTGTATTGGCTTTGCTAGCTAATAGTTAAGGACATTTTCAGTTGTTCACTGACAATGTATCACAGCTTGTTTGGTATACGCAGTTAACAAACAATCTCATAATAGGGTCATACATATAATATAGTATTTGCTAGATATACATTGAACAGTGTTGCGTATTATCACTACTCAAGAAAGAAAAAATTTTTCTCCTTTGTTCTTTCTTACTCCCTCACTCATTCACTCACACACTCACTCACTCACACACACACAAACTCTTACACACTCACTCACACACCTGTAAGGACCAGCCAGAGAGAAATGACCAGAGGTAACCCCCAGCAAAACACATACAAAAAGTAGACAGCCTTGGAGTGAAAGTTTCGTGTGGCGTGTACCACAAGAAGGTAGATGTACACCGAGAGTGCTAGCGTCCACAGTACCGATGCTATTGTGAAAAATCCGGCAAAAAACCCCTGTGCCTTGCAGAGATTGTTGACCTCCGGACACCAACTGTGGTGGCAGTCTGTCAAGTAGTGGTCGAAATCTACCACTACACCGATTAAATTGGCACACGCGACTCCAAAATCCGCCAGTGAGAGGTGGACCAGGATCTCACGTGATCTTGTCCTGATGCTGGCGATGCAGACATACGAGAGGACGATGAGTAGAGCTCCGATCATTGAGAGGAGAGAGACGGAACCCACGACCACTCTCAGCCATAGTTTCTTCTGGCTGAAGTGATCAATCGTCGTGTCTTGCGTCGTGTTGGGTGAATTTTCCACGGAGAATGCGGTCAGAGGATCGGTCCACGAGTACTGGGACGGGTCAGGGTCCGACGAGCGAGCTTGGAGCTCGTGGAGCAGCCAGGGAAGGGACGACATTGTTCGCAGTCACAGGGATGATGCAATACGGCATAAAAGCCTTTTATTAGACCGGCAGATGCAGAAACGACCAGGAACTGCTAACTTTCCGTCTTTATTCTCCTCCGACAAGGAGATGCGAAAAAACTTGCAACGCGTTACTTTGCGACGACCTCACGCAGGCTTGGACGCCGCCCAAAATAATTTGTTTACAAAATTCTAATTGGAGCGCTCTATTCATATTGTAAAAAAATTACAGACACCGCGATGCCGATGGTGAAACTCCACTACAGTGTGGAGGGCGATACAACAGTCATAGCTACCTTCAGTGCAAACATCAGCAAGTTGGATTTCATATTCAGAGGCCTTCCTGGACAACCAGAGGGTGCGTTTTGAGAGTCAGTGTTTCAGAATAATTTCCAACTAGCTACTTCCTCGCTCCAGGCTTCAAGGCGTTGAGAATAGAGAACACTGATGGAAGTGAGATCACAGATTACAGCTCTAAACCTCCTCAAACAGTCTATGTAATAGGAATCATAGAAAAGTAAGGCTCCCTGGCCCCACCCACATAATATTCACATGGAACATCAAATAATTAGATTTTTCTACGATTCTAACTCACTGGACTTTTTCAGTTCTATATAATCACAGTTCAGGATAATTTTATTAAATGTCATGAAAGCATTTTATAAACAGTGAATGTAGCTGTATGTAGTAGTCCAATAGCACTGTAAAGTGTTTAGTGCCTCCTCCTTGGAGACCGGCTTCGAGACCTGCATTCACACAATAATAGTCAGTGCACTATTAAACCATTGAAATGCCAGGGGATGTATATAGCAAGTGATGATAGAGAAAAACTATGTACATTTGAGCTGTACATCTGAGCTTCTATATAAACGATACTTTGGGTCAGCAGCTTTCTCCTTGGTAAAGTGGCTGTGTTTCCTTATCTGGGATCAAATAATACACTACTCTATAGAGTGGGCACGGGCAGGAGCAGTGTGCTTTGTATATAGAGAGGTTGTTCTACATACTCATAATAATACCTGCGTGGACTGCGAGATCGACTGCGGGAAAACTTCCGATGGTATTTGGTGCGGGGATACAGGTAGCGACTGAAAATGGTAAAATTGTATATACAAAGATAGATTACGAACAATACTACATCACCATACACTCACTAGAGGTCCCTGGAGATGGGCTTGAGGTGCATAAAATTGCAGAAACCTCCTCTGGTACACTCCCTGCATACAACATAACAATAGTAAGGTCTTTAAATGTACATGTATGTATAGTCAGTGATGTGCACATATTGATCTCAGTGGTGGTTAAAACCTCTTGGTATATAGTTTGCAAGTTGAAAACAGAGAGCTCTCATGTTATTAGTAATACCAATGCATACTAGAGATATGGTTAAATAAATACAATCCCGAGTGGTGGATGAAACCGACTGGCATGGGCACACCCTTGTACATGAGTGAGTACTGAAATACATACGCCATTTCGTATTGACGACAACAGGCCTCTCTGAAGTCAGTAACGGGAGAGAGCTCTGCATGGATGGGTAATCCATTGTACCACCTGTTATTGAGAGACACGACCGCTTTTTCTGCACTCTCCTCGTCCTTAAACTGCAAATCAAAAGTGAAACAAAAATTTTTTTACACTTTGTCAAACTATATGTATTTGTGATAACTATGATAGCCATAATAGAGAATCTATGTACATACAATAAGCCTAAAAAGGAAAGTATATGCAGATGCTGAGCTTCAATATAATAGATATATTCCTGTTGCGACTTTGTGTCCTGAACAATACATTGGTAAAACCATCCGTAACATGAAACACTGCTATAATAGACTCCTAGTGCGACAAGATTCAACTGGATTACCTTGATATAGACGTTGCCCACCAGATGGTCTCCCAGATTGTCGCACACATTCATCTCTTCGATTGGACCATACTGCAAAGATTAACCATCATTAATAGTACAAACAGAAGAATTATATATATATATATGATATGCTGAAATAAGTAAATCAGTCTTACTTTTTCATTGCACTCCACAAACACATCCTACAGTTAAAGAAAATTACAATCAGCATAATAATTATAATACATGTGTCACAGTATTGACTTCAAAAACTTGTAGTTCCATACTGCAGTAAAACTTTGATCGTAGATATGTATATAATTACCTCAAAAAAAGTGTCAAATCGTCTCTGCTCCTCTTCAGTGGTCACTGTTACACACCACATGCATGGAAGGCATAGAGGGAAGGAGAGTAAGGGTTTTGTCATTGATAGATCAATGGATCAAACTTACGTGGCTGGATGCCAGGATTTTGGGTCTGATTGTTGGGGTTTTGGAACATGTTTTGAAGCAGGATTGTCTATTATGCAGAGGACCAAGAGAGAGATGAGATGTAATTACTAGTTTAAATGTTTTCAAAGAGGTCTTGACTAACCTGGCTGAAGGTGGGTTTGTTATGGAGACGGGAACAACGATCACCATGACGACACGCCCCAATCTTGAAGTAGAACGAACAGTTTACCCTGAGAAGAGCACCAGGTGAGCATTATTTAGAAGAAAATGGCTAGAAAGCCGACATGATCGAATAACTAACTTGTCCTTCTCTGTTCCGAAGATTGAAGCCAGGTACTCCGCCATATTTATTCCAGAATTGCTGTGCCGAGCTTGAACTAAGCAGAATCTAGGTGGGTGATGCTTCTGCAAACACAACGACTTTAACGTAATGATAACGTTGCGTGCTGCGCGTGTCGACGTTTCGGCGCGCATTTTACAAGTGCGCATGCGTAACTTCAACAAGATACATGATGATGATAATGGTATTCTAGGGGGATTGGTAACTGTCTGTAAGTGATGCAGGTGTAAATATCTCCGAGTTTCCTCTATAAATGCTTTCTTCATATTTCATTTTGCACAGTAATCCCGGTGCTGTAGTGTTCAAACTGTTTCTGACACCATTTCTACTTCCTCCGAGCAAAGGCTCTCCTTCAGTCACTGCCACTTCTCTTCTGGTACATCCATTACAAGGTCTGACTAACACAGTACTCCGTACCTTCCTCGTGAGTAGTACATATAACACTCCATTAACTAAACCAGATGATGAGTCACCAATACCCTGTGTAAATACCAGATTAAAAAAAGCTTGAACCACGATGTTTTAAATATCTATAGAGCGGCTACAGTATTACTGTAGAAAAACTCACTGAGAGGTAGAAGACAACAATCCTGATTGCCGGAGGAACCCCTTTCAGTTGAATGTATACCTCAAATAGAAAAAGCATGCAGGTCCACATCCGCAAGAGTGCAAACATGAGCGGGATGAGGAAGAATCGGTAATCGAGAATGGTTAGTGCCTCTTTGAACCTCTCCTCTCCGTCTCTGAGATACTGCTTACTCTGTTTCAACTGCAGTAAAAAAACATGAAGCCAAATAACTAACCAACAGCTTCCATGCCATAAACCTACCACGTCTCGAAGGTGTAGATGAACGGCCAGGTAAAGTATCGGGACGAATGTCATTGAGAAATACACCCAGAGATCGTATCCGAATACCGCCGCATACTGATTGGCACGACCGGTCAGCTGGTCTATGACCACAAGCCCGCAGTAGGCACTTCCTCCGTAGCCTAGTTTACCTGTGAGGAGCAGCCAGAGTGACACGACCAGCGACAGTCCGTAGCAGAGAAAGTAGGAGGCGAGATGAGATCGACGGGCATACGAAGTGCGATGGTGAACGAGGAGAAAGTAGAGATATACGGAAAGGCTAGTGGTCCATAGCACCGAGCCCATCGTGAAAAAGTGGAGGAAAAAAGCCTGGACCTCGCAGAGCGGTTTAGCATACAACGGGCCGGGAGAATGGTAGATGGTGCACGTTGCGTTTGGGTGTGATACGTAGTGAGAGTCGAAATCGATGGCGTTCCCAACGAACTTTGTCACCACGGTGCCTAAGTCCATAAATGAGATGTGAACGAGAACAAGTCGGGCTCGGTTGCGCAGGCTGCTAAAGAACACGTAGCTGACTATGATGAGAGATGCACCCAAGATAGAGAGGATGCAGGCGGTTCCTACCAAAACCCTAAACGGTACACCGTCTTCCCATCTTAACGGTGGTGAACTTCCACACACAACTCTCTCGGCGTCCCACGTCATTATCTAGGCAAAATATCATTCACTAACTCCTTCAGGCGCGAGCTCAAGCGGCGGCTGCAGAAAAGTTCTCGCAACGCTGCACATGCTTCGTCTGTGTGGAGCGCGTGCCAAATTAATAAAAATTACACAATTATGCGGTTTATGCTTCCGGGTGGCAGTTCAAGTGAAGTGATGGCTTCTGGTGTGATCATTCCAGATCTTGAGTTACTGTTCTTCTGGCCTTGAGATTTGGCTCGAACAAATCCTATTCTCTCATTGTGACTATTACCCATAGTATGTCGGACTCTCTCTTGAATTTTAGAGCTCTCGTCATCTGTGCTGCTGGAAGATCTGCAGCACCTGCAGCAGAATAGTGTTAGAAATGAGCTGCGGACCTCCTTGGTCAACACTACAAATAGAATGGCATTGACAAATCCTTGTCCAGAATCACCGACACCCTATGATACAGGAATACAAGATGACATGTGTTTAAATGTCTCATTGTAGTTGTTGAAATGCTTGTTGTTCTACATACAAGTTTGCAACTTACAGACAGGTAGATAAGAGGTGGAGGGATCCATTTGGTGCCGATGTAGACAATGAGAAGATTGATGACACATGTCCACACACGTAACAGAAGAAACGCAACGGGAATTGAGAGAAACTTGTATTCAAGAACATTCACTGCCTTCCAAAATTTCTTTTTGGGAAGATATTCTTTAGTTCTCTGCAACTGTTATTGTGGAGAAATCACACCATCAGATCTGGATTATTATGGCAAACATATTGTTTGGAGAACACTAGCTGTTTGTAATGGTAGTGCTAAATACCCTTGGATTTACTACAAGTTATATCACACTTGAGCTATTGCTATATACTCATACTCACTTCCTCCCTGAGGAATGACTTCATAGCAAAGTAGAGAATAAACACTAGCACTAGAGCCAGATAGATCCACAGGTCATAACCTATGATCCCTAGAAAGATGTCCCTTTTATGTGGATACACAGGGTTGACTAGTATGACGCTACACCATCCTGCTGAGTTGTATGGAGAGTAGCCGAGTCTATGAGTCAGCAAGGCCCAAAGGCTCAATAATAATGGCATCCCATAACAGAAAAAGTAGGCAAACAGACGAAACAGTCTGGCTTTAAAAGTTCCAAAATGGACCAGGATGAAGTATAGGTAAACGGCCAGAGAAATTGTCCACAGTATAGAGCTTAGTGTGAAGTAGAGAGCAAAGAAGGCTTGCATCTCGCAAAGAATACTTATGTATCGATGAGGTTGGACGATATTGTAGACGTTTCCGTCAACGTCACATTGGGCTCTGTAGTATCGATCAAAGTACACAATCAAACCGATTAAATTCGCTGCGGCGACTCCAAAGTCTCCCACGGAAATGTGGAGAAGAATCTCTCGCACTTTTGTTCGGAGTCTCTTGAAACAGATATAGGAGAATATAATGAGCAAAGAGCCCAGGACAGATGCTCCGCAGCTCACAGCTGATATTGCGCGAACACTAGAGCTCTTCGAGATGTCGCCGCAAACAACCATGGCCCGGCAAAGCTAGCTTTTGCTTGCACTGCGCTGAATTATTCGTGCGCATGCGTAGATATTTAGCTAATATAGCTTACGATCGAATGTAGTATATATATAGTATTTATATAGCTAGGTTAAATAAGAGGTGGATGCAGTTTTGATCGTTATGGAGCTGGATTCTTTCTTCCTCGCCCTTCGCGTAGTAGTAGGAACTGTCTGTTTAGTGTCAATCGGCGGTGCAACTCTCATAATAGTGACCTTTATTGCGTTCAAGGACCTGCGGACTTTGGCCAGGCAGCAGCTAGTCAATCTCTCCATTGCCGATATCTTGGTGGCAGGATCTCATTTTATTGGTCTCGTTGCCATACGAGTTGAAGATTATGACAGCAAACAATTCCAAGGTGTTTCAGTGAAAAACGTAACGATACAGGAGGGTCTATGCGTCGGTCAGGCCGCCGTCACAATGTGCGGAACGATCGCATCTTTTCTCTGGTCTCTCGCTCTGGGCTTTTACATGCTGACAGTCATAGTTTTAAAGCAACCCAATTTTGCTCGCTATCTTCTGTTGTTCTACTATCCTGTGTGTTGGCTAGTGCCGCTGGCTCTGTCTCTATTATTCGTACTGATGGTTCCTTCCCCACTGGGATATGCTCCGGAGAGTGATATTGGTATAATATCCGTTAGTACGTATACTAAGCTGCTTATTACTCATTCTTAGGTTGGTGTTACGGAAGAGTTGTACCTAATAATACTCATGCTGAAAATGTGGGATTTTACATGCTGGGATATGGCTTCTGGTTTTGTATAACTATCATAGCGCTGGTAGTAATCTACTTCACAATGCTCTGTTATCTTAAATTTCGAGTTAGTAGCTATTTAAGAATAGAATCCCCTAGTTAAAACCCTTCTTTTGGTATACAGAACTTGCGCTACACAAGAGGACAAACAGATTTCAAGCTGGTGTTGGTTCCCTTGATTTTTTTCCTGTTGCGTGTCTGGAGTGTTTTCCTGGACTACGATACTTACGAGCACTCAAAGTCTAATAACAATGATATCACTACAGGCAGTGCTGTATTGAGTTTTTTTGCTGTAAGTTAATCAGTAACATGTCTATATTATTTTGGTGCTGATTATAAACAGGGTATTGGAGATTCTTCCCAGGGACTGGCCAATGCAATATTGTTTTGTGTATTCACAAAACAAGTTCGGGAGAGACTGAAAAAGGCCCTTCTCCATTGCTTCTGTTGCTGTTGTCTGAAAATACGTGATCGCGTATCGTTGATTAAGGGTTCTCTGAACTCATCATCCGGTCATGTCGCCAGTCATGAGACCACCACACAACTTGACACTGACAGTATGACTGGATCACATCGAACTAACCCACTACTAACACCAACAGAGAGGGATGAAGAAAGCGACAAAAGTGCTCTGCTAAAAGCCGCTTACACCTACAATGGTGACCCTTTTAAGGACGGGAAATATGGAACTGCAGCACATAATACATAGAACATAGATTGCTGAGTCATAATACATAGATTGATACAGGTTATTATGAGATAAGTAAATTCATACTTTGCAAATACAAAAATGAATACTTTTTAAAAGGATATATTTTAAGTTGCTCCATAGCTTTGTTGTGTGCTACTCACCTGGAGCCTCTCTTTATTATCTTTTACTTTTGCAAAATCAGTATATTCTCCACTATCATAATCATTATCAGATTGCTGCTGGTTAACAATCCTATTATTAGTGATATTTTCTATAGAGCCCGTCTCATGAAGAACATTCCACTGGTCATGCCTGTACCTTCTGCAGCACATCATACTCTGCAACATATCAATTGTTCTTCTTCGTACTACTTTAGTAAACCCAATGAACAGGATTGCATTCACTATTCCCTGGGCTGAGTCACCGATACCCTATAGTGTATTATGATAATTGTGTAGTATCTTCCAAAAGTTGTACACTCACTGACAACAAGATCAGGGCTGCCGCAGCACGGGACTCTTTAAAATCTTCGGCCGTGTCATCAGAAGTGTAGATAATAAGAGAGTCCAACACAAGGCTCCACATGCGGAGTAACAAGAACATAATGGGTACAAAGACGAGCTTAATGTCCATGTATATGGCAGTCCTCTTTATCTATGAGAAAGATACTTTTATGTTTGTATGTTTTTCATCTGTTAGGGTCATAGCTTAAAATTTTTATACCTTGATTTTAATATAGCACTGGACCCAGATATATAGAATAGGAAGGAGTAAGAAAATTATGTATGTCCAAAGCTCGTAGGCCAAGAGATGGGGTATGGGATCGCGTCCTCGTTGATCATCATAATCGATTCTCCTCAAATAACACCAACCTGCAATATTTTTAAAAAAATCAACACTTTTGAAATCAAGACTAACCTATATCCACTGTTTCATCAAATCCTAGATAGCCTGCAGCTCCGTAGCATATCACAAGAGCCGCTGGAACACCCCAACACGCCATGTAAGAGGCTATTATGGACCAAGTAGCGGCTCTTCTCTTGAAGATAACGATAGAGCACATGTAAATAGCGATGGCGAGCGTCCAGGCAAAAACTGCCAGCGTACCAAAGATGGTAGCTGCAGCCTGGACGGAGCAGAGTGCATCGCCTTCTCCTGTCTCTTCATTGCATATGAAACGTCGATAGTTCTCGATAAGTCCGAATATGTGAGAGACTGCGAGAATGCTGTCAGCCGCGGAGAGGTTGGCTAGAAAGTGCCTGGCGGTGGTGCGCAAATCCTTGAAGTGAAAGAAGGTGAAAATGATGAGCAAAGACCCAAAGAGTGAGAAGACAGAAACGAATCCCACCACAACCTGCACCGTAACAATAAATCCAGGAGTACGGGAAGGAATTGACATGGAGCAGTTGGAAGAGGTATCGTTCAAGCTCCCGGAACCATCAAAAACTGCGAACTCCATTGTCGATGTCCCTAGAGAGATATGAGCC
>JAODVQ020163338.1:0-14975 GCA_025400075.2 Phenganax stokvisi
TACAAAGGAACTGAACTGAAAAAATCTGCGCATGCGTCAACCTTTTCGACACTGCGCGGACAACGAACCTGAAAACCTCTGTACATACAATTTAATGTTACGTTGTCGTCTGGTCGACCGACCTATTGCGCATGCTGACGTAAATCGCGGGCGTATAATAATTTTTGCAACCGTTGCGCGCATGCTCCACGTAGAGGCAAACAATGTTTAACTTTCTCCTATTATAGTATATATAATGATTGTTTTGTTATACTACATGGTTATCTTTTCCTAGCCATTACAACCTTATGTGCTTGCTTACTGTTTGCTATCTGACTGCAATGATGGCTTGTATATAGGATCTTGGTATCATAAGGAGTGTTAAATTTAAGCACCTCACTGTGCATGTTTGCCATAAGTGATGGATCAAACTAGCTATCTATAAGTTCTACATCCTATCCAGGTATTGATGATCTATTTGAGGTGAAATCAAAGCTGATGGAGGTGGGAGTTGGAGAGAGATGGAGAAGTATTGGACTAGCTCTAGGACTGAAGGATCCTCAACTGACACAGATCTCAGCCAGCTCTAGTCACAGAGACATTGAGATCTGTCTGGAAGACATGTTGAGACTGTGGCTGAACAGAGCCTACAAGATAGAGGATCATGGTAGTCCAACATGGAGGAGATTGAGTGAGGCTATAAGACACAGAGCTGGTGGAAACAATCCTGCTGCAGCTGAAAAAATTATTTAGAACTTTCTGACATCCTTGTAACTAGGGAATACTATGGGTAGATAATTATAATTAAACATGTATTGTATTGTTATAATGCTTGCTGTTTAACTAACTGCAATAAGTATTACAGAAAAAGCCCAATACAGTCTGCTAAAGAAAATTTAGGCCTAGATTTATACTTCATAGAGTAAAGGTAAACATACACTGTACATAAAAGTCTGGCACTACTTCTTGTGTACATAATGATATTTGGCATGGACTAGGCGTGCTTTCAATTCCATCCCATTTAACATATTTATGTCTCTCACTGAACACCAAAAAGTTGCATAAGACTTCATTGCACACTTAGTTATGTACTGTGCACAAAGCCAGTGTATATATGTAATAAGCTACATTGGAAGTGTTTGCTGTCATCTAAACACCATCGAACAACCTGAGAGAGCAATTGCCAATTTTGTGCAACACTGATCTTTTCTGGGTACATCTCATTACTGACAGACTAAGCTAGATTTGATCACTCTTATTAAATACACGACATAATGTACTTCTTAATGTAGTGTTTAGTGTCTGAATATCCTTTTTTAGAGCACTCATTGTATAATCTTGTCAACATATTAGCCAGGAAACTCCTCTGTTGGGTGGTAAAGTATTCTCCGTGATTTGGTGCTGATGATTTCCGGTGAAACTTGTCATAGCCACCTTTCAGTCTCTCCTCCACTTCTCCTTTAGAATATTGCAGTTTGAGAAAATCCATCATTTTCATCACCTCTCTAGTTGTATTAGTCTTGAGATCTTCATAGAATACTCGAAGTAGTGAGCGAGATTGTTGGAACTTGGCCATTTTTAGCGCCGCCTGTCCCCAGCGACGTGACCACTCCACTACAAACTCATTCCAGCTGTGGTTTGAGCCTGCAAGCAAGGGAAAGAGATATTATGATACCACACACTGACAGCCAAGCTCTATATCGGCAATCTACAGACACACTACAATGGATTCAATTTATAGTCTTGGCCACAGAATAATTATCTAACCCAATTCCTGTGGCCAAATACTGGTCTTCGGCAGGTGGTTTGGTTTAAACCACAAGTTACTACTTTACCGCTAGTATATCCCTCCATTACTCATTTAGTCTGACCTGAATCTGAAATACTATTAATCATGAAATCAAGGCATAGCTATAAATCAGCAATTGAGCAGGAAACGTACCATATGAGAAGTGAAAATATCTCTATCAAAGCACCCCTATAATGTGAAATCCTCTATAACAAAATTATCATCAAAATATCCATTGTTTCAACTTTGACATGCTTCATGCATCATTCCTCTATAATTATTAGCTTGACACAGAAACAGGCATAAATAATATGCATAGCTAGTCCTCGATAATAAACATATGCACTTTTTGTCCACAAGCTTCTTCACAACCAGGAGGTATATACCTACTGTCTTACCATAGGATTTGAGTGAGGCATGAGCAGTGTGTTTGGATTCTCTTCTGACTATTCCATGTTTTCTGTTCCACTCTGATACCATTGCATCTGCTGGACACCTCACTATCTGAATAGCTCTCTAAGAGAAATTGACGTGTGTGTATTATAGATGAAGATAGATAGCAACATATAATAGATTAAAATGGGTCCCTCCAAAGGAATATTAACCATTTTAAAAAGGTCAGACTTTGAAATGAGCACCAATAGCTATGCTTCTTGACCTCAACTGAATGGGAAAATATATCTGGTCTTTACTTAAGTTCCACCCATTTTTTTGCATAGAATAATAACAACAAGCAAGATGTTGCAGTCTATACCTTGAATTGTTTGACAGACTCGTGTGTCTTGACAGCCAAAACTGCCGAGCTTGCCACACCTTCCCCATTGAACCCAACTCTTCTTAAAGACACATCACAATACACTGATCCTAAATAGAAATGAAGTTTATAAATAACACTGGCTGGTTGCCAAACAAAAATAAATAAACCTCATCTTGCCCAACTTTTCCCCAATAACTTTTGGCACATTAACTGCTCTGCCGAGAAAAAGACTAGTTGTGGCCAAAATTCCCAGTTAAAGGTGAAAAAATAAGAGTTGTGCTAAACTAAGACTAAAGTAGACTACATAGGGATGTTTGATATTACGACTATGGTCGACGTGGTTATAAGAATTCTGAGTGGTGGGTGAAGACGATTTAATACAGTGTGGTTAGAGGTTGTCCAAAACCAGCTGCAGCAAGGTTTGCAGAAAATGCATCAGCTGGTAACAGTGATAATATTGAAGCAAGAATTTCGCATTGGCTAATTATAGTACATTAAATGGCCTGCCATGGTTCAGAATTGTTTCAAAGATGTTTAGCTATGTATTAAAACAGTGTGTGCAGTCACTCTAAGTAAGTCCATATCAACATCTCCTTACCTGTGCATATCCCTGTGACTTTCTCCAGCAATCCTCTGACCCATGTGCTGCCCGATCCAGGAAAACTTGCTAGTGCCACTCTGTGACGTGACGTCCCATTAATAAATCTGCATGTCCCGTTTTCAGTTTTACTCCAGTTACGTTTTGTACAGTCACGAAATGCTCTCAAACTAACTGGCTTCAAATATCCCGTGCACAGTCTATCATTGCAGGATGCATTGAGCGGTACGTTTTGTGTTTCAAAATTTTGTAAAAAAATATCTGTGTTGTAATTATGATGTAGTCGGTGATTTTGTGACTTGTTGTGATAAGAAAAAGTCGTATGAGCAGCTGTATCACCGTTCCCTGAAAATTCAATACAAGTAGGCTAACTAGTCAATTGCTTGTACGATAGAGCCATGGAAACACTTACATTTCATGTAGTTTCTTGTAGGCGGTAAAAAAATCACCTCGACGGTACATATTTTGACGCTGAGGACGAGTAGTGTTACTAACGATATGCTAACGAGCAACTTTCTTACGGTGCCCATTGCAATCGACTATATTATACCACAACACAGAACCTGAGGAACTTTTATGTGCCTCAACTAATTAACGGAAACCGCAGAATTTACAATGCGTCTGCGCATACAACGTATGCTTCTAACAACGCGAGCTAGCCACACCCTCTCGCGTTTACACTGGGGGTGTGGCTCCGTACCGTGTAAAGAGCGAGCCGGAGAGAATGGAGCCTTGCTCTGCCCAAAACCGGGTAACTCCTGATGGTCCCAGACGCGGGAGTTGGGAGGATAGAGCCGGATACGCCTGTCAACTTGTCGAACCTCCTCCGTCTCACCTTCAAACGGACTGTGCCGTATGTCTGCAGATTCTCCGAGAACCGTGTATCGTCAGTTGCTGCGGGCAAAAGTTCTGTCGCGAGTGCATCGAACACGTGGTCTCTGCGGAGAAGGACTGCCCTCTGTGCAATGGCAATGGTTTTACCTTTATGGCAGAGCATTCCTTGAGTAGGACTCTTCTGGATCTGAATGTGTTTTGTTCACTCAGGGAACAGGGGTGCATGTGGACAGGCAAACTAAGGGAGTACGAGGCTCATATACAGGAGAATTCCTCCCCAAAAGATCAGCTGAGTGGATGCCAGTTTGTCAAAGTGGCGTGTATCCATTCCAATTGTGAAGCAATCTTAGAGCGATGCTACATTGCTGCCCATCAGGAGACTGAGTGCCCTAAACGACCACACGTCTGCGAACACTGTTTGCACTATTCTTCAACCTACGAAGATGTTTGCCAAAACCACTACTCATTGTGTGGGAACTACCCTGTCGTTTGCCCCAATAATTGCAGCACCACGGCCACTATTCCACGATGCCAAATTGAACTACATTTGAAGAACGAATGTCCTCTAGCTATGACTCAATGTCCTTTCCATTATGCTGGTTGTAACACTCTTTTACCAAAGGCACAGATGGCGGAGCACGCTAGTGACATTTTGGCTCATTTTGTTATGCTAGCATCCACCACTCACAAATTGGTTCAAGAGAACACTGAGTTACGTTTGCGTGTTGACGGATTGACTAGAGAAGCAGAAGAGCGAGAGACACTCCTCTCTCAACTCTTAGCTAGCTGTTGTTCCAGTCATCACTATATCCAACATGCAGAGATGCAAGCAAAGGGCTATCCAACCATATCTAAACAGGACAGCTTTATTTCTACTATGACCCTCTCAAACACGGCAGAAAGAGAGATGAGGAGTATGTATTTCTCCAAGCTTCCCTATGAGTTTTCAATTGATAACTTTCTTGCATATTCAAAAGGAGGTCCGGTAGTGTACTCTCCCATCTATTACACACATCCATTTGGATACAAATTCAGAGTTAGAGTAGTTCGCACTGAGTACTCAAAGTTGTTATCACTCGATGCGTTCACTTCTGTCTATGTCGAAATTTTATCCGGGGATAATGACGACCTGCTAACCTGGCCATTCCGAGGCTCCTTTTCCCTAGCCATTGTCAATCAGCTAGGCAACTGTAACCACTACAAGAAGAAGATAAACTTTACGGGCAAGTCTGATAGAGAGAGACCAGGGAGAGATGCTACTGTTTTGAATGGACTAAAGCCGTTCATATCGCACAAAGATCTGAGGAACAGACACACAAGTAATGGACACCCTACTCAATACATTGTCAATGGTACTCTCGTGTTTCGTATCAATGCAATCAATGTAGACTCCATTCACTGATACATTTCACCAGACACAAATATGACCGTTTGCAATAATTTATAGAAGCTGTAAATTTATCACCATAGTCTTATCGTGTGTATTAATTACATTGCAGGCCATGTAGATAGACAATGACCCAAGGTGGTTATTAACAGGCACCTATAATTATGGCATAAGTATGGAATTCTGTGGGCTCCTTATTAGCAGTAGCTATCTTTTCATCAGGTATTCTATCCTTGAGGAATCTTTAATAATAATCAATCTATTTATTGGCACAGGACAATTTCCCTCCTTGAAGATCTTCTCAAGATTGCAGAATGAGGACAAAAATCACTCTATATATTATTATTATATTAGGTATATATAATAATATAATTTTACACATTATTATTATAATGGATTATGCCACCATTCCAACATTTTCTCTGCCAAGATTCAAATAGAGCTACATACAGTATAGGCTAGTATTTTATAATTATACCACAGGGTTAATGTCCAAAATTATTATGACATAATTATTATGGCGGGGAGATGAGCTGTGATGAAGAGAAATAACATGAATTGAAAAAAGTGACCTGCTCTGAAAATAATGATAAATGTGATTGGTGCTCTTCATAAATAGTCATCAATTCTAGGAAACAAATTATAAATGTCATTTTTCTTCATAAAGTCTGAAGTTGCTTGGACAATGTCGTGTACATAGCTCTCCTGTTGTGGTGTAAAGTGAGAGAAATCGGCCGTGTGATTCCGATAAAACTTCGAAAATCCTCCCCCCAGCTGTGAGGCTACCTCCTCCTCGGTGAATTGGAACCCGAGAAAATCAGTCACTTTCTTCATTTCCCGAACTGGGTCTCTTTTCAGGTCCTCAAAGACCAAGATGTATACAGGACGGCCGGAGAATTTGATCTCTGTGAGAAGGTTGACCATCTGCAATGGCCATCTTGGCAGCTTGATACGAATGTAGTTGTCCCATTTCTCATTTTCACCTGAAGATAATACAAAGATAGTAATCTACTGCTCTATATTATACTACTTGTAGGGAAACTGCCGTATTACATTGATAATGTCTATATAACAATATTGTAGAAGGCTGTTCTTGTATGCATACCACATCTGTTGTTTTTATTCTAAAAAATTCCAGCCTTTATAATTATTTTTATGCATAATGCACTGAGCATGCATAATGATGCGTGTCTTTCAGCTATATTCAAGAGAATATCGTACAATGGCTACTTCAACATTAATGTATATCACTGACTGTACGTAGGATAAAGTGTTATTATAGTGGGTTAAATGAACACACCTAGTGATGACAATACTACTTAAAACAACATATCAGGACTTGTGTAGGCGAACTGCTCTCTCTCTCACTCCCACCCCTCGTCCCATTGTCTGTAATAAACTCTAGGTGGTATACCCTGCAATAGTGTCTTACAGTGTTCATTTGATGTTTGGTATCCTGGCACATCCTGTTTCGTTAAGTTTTTTTGTTTCTGCAGCTTGTGGCACAAATCATGTACTGTGCATGTGGTGTTAGTAAGGCTGCACACACTCTCTGTGCATTTGTAGTAGCTTGCATGTGTGAGTGGTTGAAGATGGGTGGGGCTGTTGTTTTTGCAATATTTGGGTGAAGGAGTGTGGTTCCACAATATTGAACGCATGCATCACACACATACATACTGTGGAACCTCATTAAGTGAACTCCAGGGGACCAGCTTAAAATGTTCACGTTAACAGGAGTTTCATTTAAAGAGTAGCTATAGCACAGTGTATGCTTATAGAAGTGACTTTAGAGTTGGTTCATACTAAAGGGGTATTTCGCATTAACAGTGTTCACTTTAACGAGGTTCCACTGTATGTACATGCACATCATGTACTTACGGAATTGTTCTTCCCCAACAAACAAATAGTGGTTGCTGACATTAGGAGAAATCAGTTTCTTGGAGCGCTCTCTATTCCATTCTGCAATCAGAGCACTGCGTGGGTCCCTCACAATGAGGATGGCTGCTCCATATGGGATCCTGGTCTTGCTGAAGATGTGTCCACCAACCAATTGAATTTTGAGATTGTGAGTCTTGACAGCTATAATACCTGAGCCTTGGATACCCTCTCCTGCAAATCCCGCTGCTCTCAGACCACAGTCACAATACAGACTACCTGATAGAGTAAATATACCATGCTCTAGACTATAGACACAAATATTACCATACACCATGCGTAGTTCCAGAAGGTAAAAAAGTATTATAAGTGGTATCTTTTTATAATGGACAACTTAGGACCAAGATATTTGTCTATCTACAGAGGGGCTATAATATTATTATATTGAGACATCAAAATTAGTCTGTTAATAGGTGTCTGCTATAGCATAAAGAAGGGTTCTACTGCATACACTATCAGTTTTGCTGAAAGTTTCATCTGCAAACTACGTACAGAGTGGTGGCTCAATTCCCATAAAACAGACTCTCACTTTTTAACTTTAATTTACATCTTGGTGCCCAAATTATTATATTATACATTGGTTGCATCATACAATTACCATTATAAATTGGCTGATTATCCATTATAGTAGTAGATCATAATTATTAATGGTCCAAGAGAGAACTAGAACCGAAATTTAATATATCAATGTGCTGCAGTTGTAAGTAAGCAGCCAGGCTCAATCAGTTGAAAGCCGGATGGCACTCTCTATAACATTGAAACTTACTTTCACCTGGCTACATAACTCCCTTTAGTCAATGGAATCTAATAATTATAGTTAGTCTATTAAGTTACATAGTCAAGTAATATAATTACACAGCAGGGAGGATGGATCTATGTAGGACAGTCCCAATGGTATTAATAATGAGATGATTCTACTGCGGCAATTTCAGAGGTGTAATCATGTTAGTGAGAGTAGGGCACTGTGCTAGGACATGCTCACTAGTGTGTTGGGGAGCTCACAAAGTGTAATTCCACTGCCCAGGCCGAACTTAGGTATTTTAGCTAGTGAAAATTGATAGAAGATGTGTTAAAGCAAGTGGTTGCAAGTGGTGGAGTCGCGGACACTTTTACCTGGCATATTAAAATGTGCGTACATACGTAAATCCATCAATTTGTGACGGTCTATTGTACTGAGTGGTTTCCTAGCATGTTGCAGCATGTGGCAGTCCATTTGCCTTCTTTCATGGACATAAAGGATGTGTGACATATTATCTGTTACTATGATAATGTACAGTGCTCTCTATAGAGAAACCTCTCATCACTAAGCCAGTATAGTACACACCTCCTGCTAGTGTGAAGTTGTTCTTTGAATGATAACAATACTCTGATATCAAAGGAGGCTACAATTAGTAATTGAGAGGTTTGAAAATAGACATGGCCAAGATTATGGCATATTATGTAGTAACTGTAGTGCAACTCCTATTCATCTAGATGCTCCACACTACTTGAGATATATATGTTACATGATGTAAGCACTTCCTTACTTTACCTTAACGACTACTGCAACGAGCTGTTAAATACACACATACACAGAATAGTACAATTTTTGGTCGCACAATCTTGATATTGCCTACTAAAACCTCTCAGTAAGGGAACATCTAAATATTAGACCACTAGGTATGCAAGGGTTGTAGGAATCAAATTGGTTTTACTAACTCAGAACAAGGGAAATTTAGAACCAATCGCTGTATCCCATCGTCTTTCACTAAAAGTAGTCAAAAAGTATCGCATGATTTTGAAATCATCATTGTAGAAGCCATTGATTACAGGGAATATCTAATCATCACAGCAGGTTTGAACACTTTCAGAGATGTTTTCTATTGCGATCTCCACTGGAGCAACGTGTGATGGTAATAGAATAGGCTATTTACCTGTGCAAACTCCAGTGACTTTCTCCAGGAGACCTCTAGTCCAGGTGTTTCCAGACCCAGGGAAACTAGCCAGTGCCACCGGCAGTCGTCCCTTTCCACTCATAAATCTACACGTTCCATTACTCAGTGATCCAAATCTGTGACTCTTCCCTAAACAGATACGTGTACACCTCGAGAAACGTTTCTGCTCCATGGAGGTTAGTTTGTTATAGCACAGCCCTCCACTGTCTGTGCACGAGCCACTTAGCCTCTTTACCATCGACTCAACGTGAGACGGAGCCTCCGGTG
The DNA here is from genome assembly GCA_025400075.2 of Phenganax stokvisi. Taxonomy (NCBI): domain Eukaryota; kingdom Metazoa; phylum Cnidaria; class Anthozoa; order Malacalcyonacea; family Clavulariidae; genus Phenganax; species Phenganax stokvisi. Next base: position 9,481 of record JAODVQ020163338.1, read on the forward strand.
GAACGGCGAACGTTCGTTTACTAATTTTCAGCCGTGGTATCGTAAAATGCGTCGTAGGAGATATTGTGGGGTAGTCGGTGGACGGCCAGAGTTTAGAAACAGTAGGAGTCTCTGAACGGTCTAGGTGCCTCTGTTGATATACCGCGACTAATAGCTGTTTGTCGGTCGAGTTTTCATGTACAGAAGTACTAACGAAGGGCCACGATTTCTCCCGTAGTAGCTGTGCACGATTTGTATCGGCTAGATCGGTAGTCTCATAGCGGACTGGCAGCGTAGATTCCGTGGAAAAGACGGCCAACATCCTTCGCAAATGTCGCTCTGAGCCACTGCACGGTTTCCCACCCGGACACCAACCTTCTTCTAACCAGACGGCGCTCATCACGACTAGGGTAACTGCCGTCCCCAACATAAAGGCAAACACTAGTCTTAGTTTCTGGATTCGCGCTCCCATGATCTTCCTGGCTACTCTTTACTCACGACCGACCACTACTGCCACGTTATCCTTTACAATAAGAGCCATTAAAATTCTTCTGGTTACGTTTTAGCAATTACGCATGCTCATTATAAATGCAGACTCTGATGGCCGAGTAATTTAATTTACTCGCACACACGCACGTTTCATAATAGGTTGCTCTGCATTATAGTAACAGGAAATTATTGATAGCAAGAATACACGAACAAATTAAAGAGTAATCATTATCATTAACAAAATGCAGAGATGAAACAATAGTACTGTGTATTAGAGAAACAATGAGGCCCAAAAATAATAGTCACTGTGTCATTATTATTATTATTAGTGTGTTGGTTTGTGGTGTGGGTTCAAAGGTCAGGCCAGGCTCCACCTCCTCCTGGTGTTGAGGTATCCATGACGGCAGGAGACGGTGGGTTGTAGCTCTGGTTGGCACTATAACCTGCGGAGGAGAGAGATCACACATTACTTGTGACAAGGCGGGTGGTGATGAGGTGTTTCATGTTCAACAAATGACCACTTTTTAAATAACTTGGTCTTGTTAGTCATGTTTGACAACAGACGTGTGTTCAATTACTAAATAGCACAAACACATCATTTGCCTGTTTTACTAGAGGAATGTGTAACATTGCTTGCTCACGCTACATGCGGTGTGTAATGGTGGCATCACTCTCAAGCTATTAAAAGAAGTGTAGCAGTATAATATGAAAGCTATAATTAGTACAAGTGAAATGAAATTGCATTCTTTCACTGTATCCCCATGTGTTCTTAATTGGTTTCTTCTATCTTTAGTAACATTTCTAAATATAGGCCTAATATATATACTGCTATACTTTCTTTAACTTTCCAGGCAACTAATGGAGGAAAGAAAGACAAGGCAAAGGCACAACAAACCATTCAACTATTACACTCAAAGCAGCACTTTTTTTAACAATGAAAAATGAGCTGCCGTGAGTCGGACTCGAACCCATCACACTCATTAATCTATGTAAAGTGCATCACCATCTACTTGTACCAGCAGGATACAGTAAAAACAAAGGGCAGTCTATTATCTAGCCTGAATACAACAACCTAAACGAAATTTTCTGTGATGCACAGCGTATGTACTGTATTTAGAAAGGTGCACAGGCTTCCAAGTTACACAACACCTATATAAATGCAAGGAAGTTTAGTGGATATATACACATTTACATAGAGTACCAGTGTATCACTAAACCACAGTATTGCCTCAATAGTTGCTATACACACTGTAGAGTAATAGGCATAGTATGTTTACATTTATGCTACTATAATGAGGCTCTAATGAAATACTTTGTTGAAGGTTGGCCATCTGTTGAGGTTGCTGTTGTTGTGGCTGCTGTTGCTGGGGAGGAGGAGGAGGAGGAGCAGGATAGTGCTGAGTGTGCTGCTGGTGATGAGTGGTGGTGATGGTGGGAGGGAGAGATGTGACAGGTGGACCACCAGACGAGGCCATAGGGGGAAGCTCCTGGAACCCTGCCCCAGCACCGGGGAATTCTTCAAAGGCATCGAGATCAAGAGGTAGATCAAGATCTGCGGGGGTCATGACCCCTGAGGCTATTCCACTGTGTGGAGTGTTGTAACCTGCACAGAATACAGTAGAACCCAACTTAATGGATACCCCTCTATAATGGACTTAACCCTCCAGAATGGACACCCTCATATAATGGACAAATATCCTTGCCACAAGTTGTCAATTATTCCGCTGTATTTCTTGGTAAAATAAACCCACTGAAGAGGAGACTTTACAGGGACAGCTTTCTAATTGTGCCTTTTAGACGCCGCCCTCTTTAAGACACACGAGTAGGAAACCTCCAGAGAGTGGTACAATAAAATAAAACTGCATGTAGTCAAGGTGGCAGATTCAATATGTGAAATGTATAAGCTAGTGTCGTGCCCAGACTGTTTTAAGGGGGAGGAAACGGTCTGGTAGTTCGAGTGGGGTGCGCACGGATCCGCGGAATTTTTATTGCTTACCGCAACGTACGTGAACCGCATGCGTGTTTGTTTATTACGATCATCCACATGTAGTATACTCCGCATTTTCTCTCCGGCTCGAGAGCAAACTAGGTACAGTAACCTCCGCTTGCAAGGTACGGAAATGTCTGGAGTACCATCGTGTTCTGTTTGTGGGAGGGATATTAACGATCATCGTGCGAGGCGGCGGTTGCAAAGTGACGCTAACAAGGAATGCCTTGCGGTGTTGCTCGAGCTAACATCGGGACTACCTAATCTTCGGGAGGTTAATGTCCATTTTTGACAGACAGCTGCCGGCGGTAGCAGCTATCTGTGTAAGCAACCATGCTAAATGATTATAACGAAGCTGATCAAGTTGAGAGGAGAAATCGAGTCGCTAAAGGGTAAAATAACGGGAAGATTAGGCAGCCAAACATAGATAGTTGGTGCTGTCCTCCCTGAAGATGCTGACATTGAGCAAACCGCCCCTGTGCTAGCCTTATAGCTTCTTCAGTCCTTCCTCTATCCATGGTCCTCAAGGTCTAAGCTAACTGTCAGGGTCAGAGGTCATATTACGTAATAACAGGATGTTCAACAATTGATAATTGGCTGTGCCCAAATTCCTACCGCGGATCCGCGCGCACCCCACTCGAACTACCAGACCGTTTTTCTCTTTCCCCTAAAACGGTCTGGGCACGAGACTATGTATAAGCATGGTAGTATTGAATTGAACTAGAGTTGATATCAAGTGTATTAGTACTCACCAGTGCTGGGGTGAGAGTACCCCAGAGCCCCGCCGTGCGGGGTATTATACCCCGACTGAGCCACGGGGTGGTGTGGAGTGTTGTATCCCGTGTTGGAGTTTGAGCCCGGGGCTGAGAAATAGCTGTGAGAGACATGAGACATCATTGGTCCGTGACTCATTGCATCTTCTGCTCCCAGGAAGGCAGCATGTGGATCCATATGCTGTGAATGAGAGAGACCACATTAGACTCCATTACAAAGCCAGCTAAGTGCCAATATCTTAATCTTGTGAGCTTCCATTCAGTTTGACATTAATGTATATGCATCCATATATACATACAGAGCACTGCAGCGACCTCTAATATGGCAAAAGCCGTCGTAAAAAGAGCACAAAACATCCTCACTGTATTGCAACACAAGTTCATATTACATGTGTACTTTTATATTGTGTGTGGTGTGACATGGCTCTATAAAGGCATGTTACTGATCATTTACTACACACCACATTTCTCACTTAGTAACTTCAAACGAAAACATCCCAGTTATTCAGAGAGGTCTGTCCAACAACCATTACTAACTAACCAATACCACCAACAAAAATTATAACAAACTATATTATACTACCCATAGTGGCATGGCTAGGATCAACACAGATTAATGGTCAGAAAATATTAATTGAACATGATTTGTAAGGCATTAGACCATGTCTGACCACAGGTTTGATATCAGTAACAAACTGACCACAGAGGAAATTAAATACCATCGCAATTGAGGGGAGTGTTGCAGTATGTGGGAAATGATAATGCACGAACAAACCAGTCAATAACAATGGGATACAAATGCAGGGTATAGTATACCACTAGCTAAATGGCATGTAATAAAGGCAATAGCATCCCATCTGATAGGATGTTTCTCAACAGAGAGGTCTCCAGGCTAATGATGAATGTGCCTTGATTTGTACATGGAGTATACCATACAACTAAAAACTTTCATGACAAAAAACCCTCGCAAATTTCGCACTGCGGACATATGTACGTATGCGCGCCTAAGCATGGCATGCCCCCAAGTCGCGAAAGTTTTTTTGTGAAGCTCTTACTACATATACATCATTTCGCGAAAGTTTTTTGCACAAAAGTTTTAGTTTTATGGTACATTTGCTAGAAACTGTTGTACACTGGCGAACAGACCATGTTGGGATGTGGTAGTTGTGAAACAACAGCAGAGGAAGGATGTGGGTGATTAGCATCCTCTGACAGACAGAACAACACTGCTGCCGAATAGGCCGCTACAGTAGAGAGACAGAGAGAAGAGGAAGAGGAGGAGGAGGAGGAGGAGGAGGAGGAAAAGGAGAGGATGAGTAGGAGTAGGAGGAGGAGGAGGAGGAGGAGGAATAGGGAGGAAAAGGTGTAGAGGAGAAGGAGGAAGAGAGAGAGGATTGTGTACCGTTTGCTGCAAGGTGGAGGATACTACACATTAAAAAAGGATGTGTGTAGGAGTGTATAATTATAGACCAATAGGCATAAATGGAAAGGTTACACATGGTGAATCCCTGTAATTTGACCTCCTACAATAATATAGGTATCATAAGCTCATCAAATACTGACAAAACTGTTGGTCACAATATGGGGATAGTATGTACATGTGAGGTGCCACTGTACAAAGTGCCACCCCGTATTAAGTAAAGTGGCAGAGGAGTGAGCTATACGTAAAACCAATAATGATGGCATTACAAACTGATGTACATATGACATGTCAAACTATCATTCACACATAGAGTGAAGGGGATGTTGTTTTCAATTATTGTGAATTGTGAACTAACCAACAGCCTCATTTCTAGAATTGAGAAGTTCCCTGAGAGGAGCAGAGGCATTCTCTTGTTCAATGAGAGCAGCTCCTTCCAAATCCTGGGCTAGTTCACACAGTACACCTGCTGCCACTCTGGTCACATTCTCATTGTGAGAATACAGCAACTGTTTAACAGAGTGGGTTGGTTATCCAACATGGCATAATGAATGAGCTAGCTACTGTATGATGAATTGACATCAATGCAAGGCAGGTGCACAGCAAACAAAGCTATACCATCCAGGTCAGCTCCTTTAAAAGAAAAAAAACTGCCCTGGATGGGACTCAAACCCATGACACCTTGTAGTGGGCCCCAGTCTACATATATACAAAGTACTATACACTGAACATTCACATTATGTATTACATATCATGTACAGTATATCATTCTTTGCCTTGCCTTGCTAGTGTAATGAAAAGCACTAAAGTGCAAACCCTTGGCGCAAGTATGAAGGCATAGCTGCAC
>JAODVQ020163549.1:0-14965 GCA_025400075.2 Phenganax stokvisi
GAGAGAGAGAGAGAGAGAGAGAGAGAGAGAGAGAGAGAGAGAGAGAGAGGAGAGAATATCATTATTAAAACTATTGTATGTACTCCTGAGTGGAGTAGCTAAACACTATCGAACTTATGAACAAATCAGAGCAAGCTATTAGGCTGGGGTCTAAGGCTGCAGATAAACACTATGGAACTGACAAACAAGCAGTAGTAAAGTAGGTAACAACAAAGTATGGTGTTTAAAATAGCTGACCTAGGATAGTTCCAAACACAAGGTAGACAATTGGCAGATAGATGATCGAGAATGTTGTTTGTCTGAGAGAGGCTCTGGCCTCAAGTGACACCAATCTATGCCAGAACCCTGGATTACGACTGTTTAATAGAAAAAACAAAGGTTTCATGACACCATTAAGAGCTATGAGTACTCTAAATCAATTGCTAGTAGGTGTTCAGAATGAAGTGTTGTATCCTTATTTAGAGCACATCACACTATTTCCCTTAGTAGAACCTCTCCAATTCAAATTACTAAGTTCTTTATGATATTGTGTGTGTATAATTATTCATCAAGCTCCATCCATATCTCACAAGTTATATACACTAGCTCGAATATCCTTTCAAATATGAGCTCACCTGTCTAAATGAAGAGGTAGTACCACGTCCTCAACATTTTCCTTGCCTCGTCGCACAGCACACTTGACCTTGGTGGGTTCCCCACACGATCTGTACTTGCTCAGCACCTGCTGTTGGTTCTTCTGTTCCTTCAGTAGATCTAGGATCCTGTCTGCTGTGTTGGTGGACGATCCTGTATCAGACTATAGAGATATATGTAGATAGTAACTCAATGACAGGGGTTCTATAATTATATTTATGTAATTTTAATTTGATGTAGGGAGCTTTTGAAACAAGAGTTTTGGTAGCTAAAAGCTATAAGTAGCTAATGCTCTGGTATGCAAGTAGTAGCTACAAAAGGAGAATATATGGCGTGTTTGGGGTAGAATCTTGAGCAAAACTTCACAAAGGGTTAGTGTAATAACTATGGTATGTATATAAGAGACTAGTGGTCTTACTAATGATTCATGCTCGTAGTCCAGAGCCTTGGTAAAGAAGTCCCACACTTTGATGGGTGAGCCAAAGAAGGCAACCTGACCGCGGCACAGCAAGAGTATCTTATCAAACGAGTGGAATATCTCGCTCCGAGGCTGGTGAATGGTGACCACCACCGCCCGCCCGGTCTCTGCCAGCATCGAGAGACTCTTTAAGATCTCCAGAGATGAAGCTGAATCCAGGCCTGAGGTGGGCTCGTCAAGAAACAGAATATTAGGAGCACTGAGTAACTGGACAGCCACTGCTAGCCTCTTTCTCTGTGAGGAGATAATAATTGAAGACACGATGAAGGAAGAACCAGGAAGCCCTTCCCATGAAATTATTTTTTAAAGATAAGCATTAGCATGGAGCATTGAAAATGTATATACCACTGTCACCATTTTCAGGCCCAATAAGCACCAGTGACAGGACCCCTGCAAGTTTGGCATGAGAACAGTGGTAGAGAGAGAAAAAAATGATATGATACTGTGTAAGTAAACAAAGGGAGAAGCTATGAATAAATGTGACACCATGTTTTTGCTCTGGTCATAACAAATGAATATATACGTAACTACAAAAACTTGTGTGCTGCAAATATCTCTTATGACAGAGTAATATGTTAAACTCTGAACAAGAACTATAATTCTAACCACATAAATTAAGCTTGTCCAAGTCATTTAGACTTATTATTCCCCCCACTTGTGTATGTATATGCACGAGTAGCTGGCCTAAGTGGTTATTATATTATTCCACATTGCTCCTATAGTCTCATAATAGGGTCATAAGCACTGGTCACATAGGGTGGTGGATTAGTTGAAAATCTATTGGAGCTGAATGGTTACATGAGAACCATTGAATTATATTTCAGTGGAACAGTATACTGTTGTCACGCATAGTAGACACGATAAATTTTTTAATCACTTGAGGCAAGACTCCCATACAGAGGATCCTTTGACTAAAGTAAGGATGACCTCTGTACAAAAGACACTTTTTCTATCTTTGCTAGTGGAGCTATGTATTATATGACCTCTCAGATATGGACAACTAGAAGGAGAAAGATTATAGTTACATATACACATACCTGGCCACCACTTAGTCCGCCATTAAGAGGTTCTCCAACTATGACATCAGCCTGCTCCTGCAGCCCCATCTACAGCAAAGAATAAGACAAGCATAAAACTCTATGAAAGTAATGCCACATCTATTATTTCACAAACCAGGATGCAGTGCTTGTACAGTGTGCAACAGGACAGATGCACAAAACACTATTGAGCTATAATGTGTGCTATCTAAAATTTACTAGATACAATGCTCTTTTGTATGGAAAATTTTGCTTCTCTATTCCAAAGTTGTCTTTCGTATAAAGGTTCCAACATAGAGTATCTACACACTATTGTGCTGTATTATAGCTAATACCTCTCTGATGACTTGCTCGACTCGCTCCAGTTTCTGTTTGAGACTCATTCCCCTCATGGCCTGCATGTTCATAGAGAAGAGGAGGTTCTGTCTGACTGTGAGTTCATTGTAGTAATAGGTGGCCAGTTGTCTGACGTAGCCTGTGTTTCTCACAAACCAGTGTCTCATCTTTGATAGCGGTGTTCCATTGATGAGTACTTCACCCTATGTGTAGAGTGATTGGGAAGAGGGGCAAGAGGGGTATGAATAACTAGGTAAAACACAAATAAAGATATTGATGATTGGTCTCTATGAGGCGTAGAACAAACTGGTATGCCTTGGCCCCGTAGGCACAGGTGGCAGGACCCCACATGAGTCAAGCGTGAGTACAGAGATAGAGAGAGATACACACGGTGAAAGAAGAAAGTGTAAGTGAATAGCCATCACTAGGAAAGAGACACAACAGACTAAAGAGAATGTTAGTCTACTATGTGGGAGGCATGCCCGGGAAATATTGCTAGATCACTGAACCAGAAGAAGCTCCTCGGCCCCCCATCAGCTCCCAGTCTACTGTCTAGCCTACTGTCCATGCATGCCTACCCAAAAGCTGATGAGCTTTCAAGCTATGTATGCCCACTAACATAACACACAACAATACATGCACTAAAAAGTAGCAAAAACACTATCTGTTTAGTATATGTCAGCACTATACAAAAACACATAGAAAACGCACATAAGAACTCTGTGAGGTAACAATGCAAACCACCACACACAGAGAGAAAACACTGCAGTGATGTTGGAGAGAGGCATGGTAGGTGAATATACACTCTTGTGGCCAGCTTTGAATATCTGTAAACCTTCAAAGGCAATAACACTGGGTCTAGGCCAGGCAGTGGAATTACAGGAATTCACAATCAAGAGGAATCTTTGCAGCAAAGAAGCCGAGGGACAATAATAAACTTGACTCACTAAACTTTTGTGTGGCCACTTAAAATGAATCCTTGTTCTGACAACCCAAATTAGTGGTATAAGGATAGAGTTTCTACTGTTGCATAGCAAAAATCCACTATTCTCCCTTGTTTTACAAATTCCCTCGTGCATAATCCTCTTTTGCCTTATTCAGTAATCCCTCTACTATTGCTTTAAGTGGCTGTGAGATGTATGTTTGCTCTGGATGTGTGGGAAGAGTTGGTTAAGAGACTCTTAAACCCACCGCCCCAGTTCTTAAGGTTAAACAACAAGATTCCTGTTTGTGTTTGTCTATGTTCTACTACTTATTTTGTATTGGGATAGGGGCTATAGAAATTTTTATTTCTATACTTCTTTCTTTTGTGCTGGGGCTGGTGAACAATCTACAATAATTTAGTGCATCGCTCTATGCATTTTATGGTAAGTACTTACATCAGTGACTCCAGTAGTTCTCTTATTGAGTAGGACGTCGAGAAGAGTTGTCTTTCCTGATCCAGAGGGGCCCATAATGGCCACCAGCTCTCCCGGGTTGATGTACAGGTTGACCTGGTTCAGAATGGTCTTTCTATGTTTCCTTGTCGGGGGTTCTAGTTCTGGTGGGTTGGGATCGAAACTGTGTGCATCGAAATCACTAGAAGCATTGCTGTTTGTATCTTCAGTCGTTTCTTGTCTTGTTTTAGTCTTTCTTGCCTTGACTACTGAGTCTTTAGCAGAAGATATGCCTGAATCAGGACGCAAGATGGTTGTCTGTAACATTTCACTCTGACTGCAGAGAGTTGAATCTGGTTTAGAACGCTTTGACCAGTATCCCCAGAGCTGCTTGTAACACGGTACCAAGAGTTCGAGTTTTGGATTTGCCTCGTGCTGCTGTTCAGAGAGTAGTAGTGGACCATCTGTCGTGGTATATATTTTGTTTTGCGGAGATCCTCTGACCAACTCTATGTGATGCGAGAGCTCGGTGCACGAAATGTTTACCGGATGAGTAGGCTTGGGAAAATTCCGTGTCCTGGTGCTGTGGCTAGAGCTGATAGAGTGCAGTTTCTGCTGGAGCAGAAGGTACTTCATGTAGAGGTAAGTCATGATCTTGATGAATACGGCCACTATAGTCATTAGCCCAGCTATGGACAATACAACAAGGTTCCACGTGTGGCTCCATAGGTTTGTGTCTGGTTCTATGGTGATGTCACTTGGACAGGTACTGCAAGCCGGACCACTGCAGGTATCGATGTGGAATAGCTGGTGCTGAGAATCATTCACCCACTGCTTCATGGCTCCAAGTAGTGTTAGTCTCCCTCCATCCTCTGTCTCTATCTGCACTTTCTCCCAGTTGGCCGGCTCCACTGGATTAGTAAGACGAAATATGGACTCCTCATACACATTTCGTGTGGTTTCTCGCAGTGTGCTAGATGGAGTGAGGTACACGTGCTGGGTGCACGATGGCGCAAACACCGAGAGTCTCGGATGTGTTTTGTAACTCTGGAATAATGTCTCTAAAACAATAGCTCCATAGCTATTGAACAGAGCAAGGAGTGCTTGATCACTTGAATCGTCTCTGTCAATGAGCTCCCTCAGGGGTTCGTCCAGAGTAAAGATATCATAAAGGCTAGAGATGGCTAGGATCGGGGTCTCTGTTGAGTCTAAGTAACCTCTAGTGATGAGGCAAGCAGGTGACACACAACAGGGGTACCCCAGTGAGAGATCGTGGCAAGCCGGCGGGGAAAAATTCAATACTTCTGCAACCACTCTGTTGAAATTGAGGACGTGGTGTCCGGTGTAGTCCACAAACCAACTGGAGTCTAATATAACTCGGCTGGAATTGGCTGGAACTCTGCCATTGATCCATTCCAGACTATTGAGCAGGCCTATACCTCCGGCACTGCTCCCTACTAGTACCACATCGCTGGCATTCTCTAGACCCATCTCTCCAAGATCCTCAATCACCGCCTGCAGTATCGCTTGCCCGGTGTACACGAAATTGCTTGAATTTTCCAAGTCTGAGTCGTCAAAAACAAACCCCTTCCCGGTGTCAAACCGAGGAATTGTTCTGTTGCCCAGCCAAGCATCACTGCTGCAGTATGGCACGAGAATGTGAGAGTAATTGTGAAAAAGTGGATTAGTTAAAGGATTGTCGGATAAGAGGTCTTCGCCCACAATACTAGAAGTGAGATCGGGTGCACTCATCTGTTCGGGGTGGTCCAGATAGCGTTGGTTGCAATCTGAGAAATTTGAGCACCCACCACCACCTTCGAAATAGATAACCCAACCACCGGTCGAGGTGCCTCGACGCATGAAATAGAGAGCGTGAGAGAAATTGTTGCACACTGCTCTTCTGTTCCTTGCATTCTTGATTTCTCTGTGCAAACAATTAGTTTCATAGTCAAAGATACCTATACTGACTATGCCTCCATAAAGGTATGATTGTAGCTATCTGACCTATGATATAGCTGCTAGAAAACCTATTGTACTATATAATAAGAGTAGAAATTTGTAGCCACAGCTATAGATACAGTAGAAACCATCGGTACATGCGGCCTTTGGGATAGCTCATAAATCAGCCTAGTTATAGAGGCTAAGGCTCCGCTCGGTAGTATACCGATCGTCCAGGATAAAACGTGGTCTCTGAGTGCTACTCTTGAGTCCTAGCTCACCTTCTCTCCAGGTCTGCTGCTACTGTTGCAGCCAACAGTACGACAAGGACTGCGAAATTCTTCCAACGAGACCTCATCGACTTCGTTTTATTTCTTGTGTGATCGTAAGGATAGCGCTTGAAACTAACAAGTTAGTTTGACTGACACTGAAGAGGACTAGGAGAGCTATTTATAACCCCGGCAGTATATACCATTCTCCGCAGAAATAGTTCTCCAGGGTATTAGATTGTCCTGCAACACTAGCAGACACGCCCCCATACACCGCTGCTCAAACTCTATAACGCATTCGTACGTAACGTCGCGTAGATACTATACACTGCTAACCATGGACCGTAATAATAGTTCATCATGAGTATATAGAATTTTAATATTTTGGTTAATAGGGTCTATTCCTCTCTCGGGAAGTGATTTCTGAGAGCCAGTGTCCTGGGGTTGAAACACAGCTCCATCATGTGGTCCAACATGGTCCTCTGATGTTGAACTGGAGGCTGAATTAGTGGCTGAGGTGGTGACTGCGGTAATGTGGCCAACATACTCTGACCGTCATTTGCAGTAGGGAAGAGAGAGGGGGAGGAGGAGGAGAACTATAGCAGAGAAGGCAATGAAGATGGTGAAATTGTAATGGTTAAGGAAACACAACAGGGCAACTGGTATTGGCAAATAGGCCAGCTATGACAAATATTATGAGTTTACAAAAGTTTTGTACAAATATGTACATCATCTTTGCACCACACACTGAGACTGAAATAAAATGCTGTTTTACTGCAAGGTATTAAAACTATTTATTCTAGGAATAATAGATATAATATACACTCATATACTGTATATTGCTTGACGCTATCTATAATAGGTGTTGTTTTGTAGAAAATAAGGGAAAACACACAAAGCCAAAAATTTGGTACAAGAACAAATTTCAAAGTTCTAAACAGCTACTTCTCTATTACTCCATACATTTTAATCTTTGAAATGGGAACCTCCTTTTGTAAAAAGAAAAAAATTCCAGGATTGACTGTGACAAAAGTTTAACGATAGCCTCGCTTACACATTACATACACACAGTTAACTCTTTGAGATGAAGAATGTATAAAGGTGTTGTTGACTCACAGCACTGTGTTAAGAAAACACGTTCATGAGAAAGCATGGCAGACTAAATGAGGTATGAAGTCTCTCGTCAACAGTAGCTCACCCACAGTGTTCCCAACATACAAAACACACCCTCAAAGAAGCTCTAACACAGCTGAATAACGTAACATACAGCTTACTTAGAAATGGAAAACATCTATTCCATTGGTACACTCGCACACACACACATAGTCCAGAATTATGCAAATTGATACATAAGAAGCTATGATTTCATTGAAATTAATATTAATGATGAGCACAGTGCAACCACCGAACAAGGGTCTCTTTCATACTAGTATATTTGTCACTAATATAGAGAGTTTGTCCCTATCTTGGAGGCCAAACAATGCACAAATTAGCTCTATTAATACGGTCTAGAAAGCGTGTTCACTGTAAAAAGATTATTTCTATTCTAGAGTGTGACTAGAGCACGATCTAACAGAGGCTTTGTGAACTTTTAGGATGAACTTTTGATGAAAAATCTTGCAGTCAGCAACAAGGAACAAAGCCAGGAGATAATACCAAAGTAACAAAAAAACCGCAAATCCCAAGTCATATGCGTGGCCTGGACTATGCATGGATGACTGGGCACCAGACATTGTCCTCCCTCACAGCATCACATCCACATACGTAGCATGCGACCATATCAAGTCAGCACCGTTCCCTTGTCAGCCATGCTTCTCCGATAGAGCATGATATCCAGTGGCAATTAGCATGTCTGGAGGATTATGGGAACCCAGTCGGGGAGTGTGCTGACTCTAGCATCCTTCATTATTTGAGTTATTGAGTAACTGTTATAATCAGCTCAATTTGAAACATGTCACAAACTCCAGTTTCAGACAATTACAATCTATCTTATTAGTCTGTCACAATTCAAGCACGTAGTCTGACAGCCTTCGGCCAACTAGTACATTCAAATAATAATGAGGACAAATGAAAATATACACACATTCGAAATTAATCGTGCATTAACCCTTCGCCCACCAGTCTATTGGTAGATGATGTGTATAGGTGGATAGCTATCCATCTGCTACACAGGAGAAATCCAAGTTGGCGCCAGCATACAAACATGCATTATAAACTATATTATCTTCAAATAGGAAGAAGCTTTTATGACAGGTTAATAAGATCAAATTTACTGAAAGACGTAAAAAATGAAGGTGACGGTAATGTAATAAAAATGCATTAACCCTGCATCCATTCATGAACAAAAGAGCATATGCAAGATGTTAAGTTGATACGACGAGCTATTTGTAGGAATAATTGAATCAAAAGGGGTCAGATTAAGGGTGCATTAACCCTGCATCGAGAAGGATGTGGAGGTGGTATGAGGACTGCTCAGACCCTAACACAATTACTATTCACCACGAGACTGTCAGTGAGATGAGTGGAATGACCGGAAACCAATGAGCCTTGCAGCGTGCACTTCCTTTAGTTTCCACACACACTGACCCTTGACTTCACGTCCTGTGCAGCCCCCCTCTAAATCACCACACACTCTAAAATCAGACTATTACATCAATCCTTCATAGAGTGATTCCTATAATTCTTTTTCAATTTTTTCCCGGCAATGGCAAAGATGCATTATGTATACATTATCTATAGACCCTCAGTGTTAAAATATCATCATCATCTCTGCAAACTTTTTAGTCTTGATAGTGAAGTGTTATTTGACCTCTGAGATAGGGACAATCTTTCAACAACAGACTCTCTATAAGGGACAGAGAGATGCCGAGACAATAGCACATTGTTCTACTATACCATACGAAGAATGGTTAGTATATTGAAATAATGGAGGAATGTAAAAACAAGACTGGATTTTGATGACCATTGACTATATAACAAAATGACCAGACAAAGACAAGACTGGACCATTAGTGTCATGGTTGGTTGATTTTACACCGTGCAACTCTTGCCAGAGAAATGAAGGCAAGTACCTGTCCCCTCCTCCTCTCTACCCTCTCCCTCTCCCTCTGTCTCCTCTCATTATACCCCAGTCACTTGCACTTCACACACAATTAAGCACACTTGCCTCCACTTAACCTTACTTACACCGTGCATGCAGAAATGCACACCCTTGCACTTTGCCACGCATACAACTCAATTTATTCTAAAACTTTCTACTGGACTACCTACTTTATGCCAGGGACTTTACACTTAGGTATTATTAAAGTTAGAGTTTAGGATACAGTATCATTGGAGGTTGTATTGGTGTAGGAGCATCTGTCAGAGAGAGACTGGTAGTCTCTGTTGATTGGAACACCTTCATAGTCCTCCTATACACAATGAAAATAATACTACAGGGAACCTCTTAAAGTGAACACTGTTAATATGAAATATATACCCCTTTAGTATGACCTAACTCTAAATCCCTTCTATAAGCCTACACTAAACTATAGCTACTCTTAATACGAAACTGCTGTTTGTGTGAACGTTTTTAGCTGGTCCCATGGTGTTCACTTTATGATGTTCCACTGTAGTATATAGCCAACTCAAACCATGCAATCTGATTGGTCAGTACTTATATTCTATATTATATGAACCCCATTATCCAAATGATATGTGAAAATGATATGGATATGCTGAGAATGAGACAAAACATTATAGTGGGACCTTGTTAAAATGAACTCCAGGGGACCAGCTTAAAATGTTCACACAAATAGGAGTTTCATTCAAGAGTAGCTATAATAATTATAGTGTATGCTTAAATAATTAACTTTTAGAGTTAGTTCATACTAAAAGGGTATTAAATTTCATAATAACAGTATTTTAATGATGTTCCACTGTTTTATATACCTTGACTGGTTGGTGGATTCTAAGCCCTCCACACACTTTGTTGGGTTTTTGAGCATCTTTCCTCACTCTCTCGCTCCAAATCTCTCTCCTCGTGTCCCTACCAGTCAACCAGGGTCTCTCCAGACCAACCGGCCTGAACCCGAGCCTCCTCTCTGCTCCGATGATCAGACGATCTTTCTCTTTCATCTCTGCATGGCTCAGTTCACTACCTCTCACTCCTCTCTCTCTGGAACAGATGGTCTTGTCCTGTCCCCACGCCACACCTGACGTTGCGACACAGGCACCCCAGGTAATCTTACCATCGGGAGAAATTCTAGACATTTTCGGTGAGGTGTCCTGCAGGTTTGCTTCAACGCTTCACTAGTCACTTCACTTTCATAACAAGTAGGGGTGCATGCAGGAAGTAATGTAGAGCATGATTTGTTTGATGATATGTACATATTATGTAGAGTCAGTGAAATTCAAGAGCCACCTATCCTTGATACTACACGTAGCTATTTATGCCAAATTGCATTACCTTTGCTTATACATACAGTGGAACCTCGTTAAAGTGAACTCCAGGGGACCAGCTTAAAATGTTCACACAAACAGGTGTTTCATTTAAAGAGTATCTATAGTATAGTGTATGCTTATAGAAGAGACTTTAGAGTTAGTTCATACTAAAGGGGAATTTTGTATTAACAGTGTTCACTTTAACAAGGTTCCACTGTAGCATAAATATAGGGGCTACAAAATAGAGAGTGCTATTCTGTACATTTCTTCAGTAGGACATAAGTAAAGTGCATCATACATAGAGTATATACTTAGGACTAAATATTTTTCTGAGCCACGTTTTTGCAATCAATAAATAAAGAGATTTCTCAATGCAAAGAGAGTATGTAGTATGCATATACGTACTACACTCGAGAGTGGGCATGAGATTAAAGCATAGTGATAGAGAAAGAATTAATACATAATAATTCTTTTCACTGTTGTATATTATTATAGAACTTACTGGTGAGCTCAAATGCATTGTGTGATCCTAGACTTTCGCTGGCTGATCCCAATAGAACTGTGCCTTCTTCTTCTTCTTGAGTACCAGTGAGGGAGAATAGAGGTCTACCACCCGAGGTCCACTGAGAACTACTACCACCAGACTCCTCCTTTGTCTCCTCCGTCCAGAATAACTCTCTCTTCTCTCTCTCTTCCCAGCCCTGGAACATAACAATATATGGAGCCTCCAATTAAGGCACCTCGAAATAGAGGAAACCTCTATATAAGGGACACCCCATATTTCTTAACTTAGGGACACCCCATATCAATATGCCTATAGTGATATATTGTATAGCAATACAGATATACCAGTGGAGGGTCTTTGAGTGGTGTTCTCCCGTGTAACGTTAAAGATATTTCTTCCGGTGGAAGTAGAGAATGACTCGGAGAAGATGGAACTTCTTGAGCTGAAGAGCTACTAGAACTTCCCAAACTGGAGAAGAAGTGTGTTTCGGTACATTATGATGGAAGAGAATGAAGGAGAGAGAGACTCTCTCCCTCAGTGGTATACCATAGTCACCAATGCACTACAGTGTGCCGGGCTTTGTGGGCCCAGTGAGCACAGGTGACAGGACGCCCTGTTGATTCAGAAATGACAACAAAGGGAGAAATTATACCTATCCATTTCACACAGTCTCTGTTTGCGGTGGAGGAGGGCCAAATGGCTGTGAGCATTAACCCTGCTGCCTTCTCCGACTTGCAGCAGTCTCTTTCGTTCTGGTAACTGCTCACTTTCACTGCAACCATTTTCAGAAGTTCAAGATTATTGTCGACATAAATTATACGTGTGTATGTTTAATCCCAGTCACTAGTGCCTGGACCCTTCAGAAACAACCACACATAGTAGCTATATATTTGTATAGTCTCCTTGATATGAAAATGTAGGAAGAATTTATCATATGTTAGCTTACACAAGTAATGTTGCGTGTACCTCTGTTTGCGCTTCTTTCGTTTGCGGCAGAGCTGAGCAGGAGTGGGTAGAGAAGAGAGAGAGAGGAGAGGACCGGCACTCAACATCCTGTCCATGTAATCTAGATCTCTTCTCCTGCTACTACTAGTCTCATTCGCCATATCCATTCTCCTCACAGTGTACGGTTGATGTCTGTACCCCTGGAGAAATTCATCTCTTTTTCTCTCCACCTCTACTTCAGCAGATTCAGACGTCTGTGATTGTTTTGATTCCTTAACAACTACATTATCATCTCCACCAGTTGACTCCGTCTGTTTGCTACTCTCTCTCAGTTCTCTCCTCCTTATCATAAGAGAGCTTCTGTAAGGGTAAGAGTATGTCATGGCACACAGTCAAGGTGTACGTTTTCTAGTTTACTTTCCAAATAAAGGCTGATTATCCATTAAACTTCTGAGCTAATGGTCCATTCAAAAAAGCTGCAGTTGAGTTAAGTAGGTCTCTCTAGTCTTGATACTATGACCAGTCTTGAGTCAGCTCCCCCAGAGAGCTTGGTTAGCTATGAATTTTGTTTTCCCGCCGCCAGAAAAAGGGGGCGTAGCCGAGTGCGCTCCAATTAGAACACATCTCCGGTAAGAAACCAGATCGCGAATGGCCGCTTTGTTTCGGAGAGGATTACTCTCTTCTGGGAGATTTTCCCGTCTCGTGAGTTTACCTCCTGAGACACCTATTTCTAGGTCTACTGTCCCGTGTCTTCTTTTCTATCTCCTTCTGTGAGATCAATCTACTATGTACTGTACATACTCCTACAGGGGCTCTTACGAAGTACCCAGCGAGATGCCAGTAGTCTCGTAGTGGCAGAGCACAACGGTGAAAGCGTAATACCGCTCACCTACAACACACTAGCCGCGGCTAGACAACTCGGTGGAGACGTGGCGGCTCTGGTAGCTGGGCCTAACTGTGAAAAGGTAGCTAATGCCATCTATGTATTGCATAAGTACACTAGCCATACAATCATAATGGTAGCTATATACAGTGTGTAGAACAAAAGAATGAGAGGAGGGAAGAAAGAGAGATAAAAGTGGAGGAGGATATATATAGAGAGAGGGAAAGGATGGATGGTAGGATTGACTTATCGTACTACGTATGTATATCTAATAGGTGGCTGATGCTCTAGCTCAGAGTGAAGGAGTAACAAAAGTACTAGTAGCACAGAACGATGCCTTCAAAGGCTATCTACCAGGTAATGAATTATTCATGACCTCACACCCCATTATTTCGTATTTTAATCATAATAGAGTCTTTGACTCCTCTGATTCTCGAGGCTCAAAAACAGTTCAATTTTACACACATCCTGGCTGGAGCTGGAGCCTTTGGAAAGGTATTATTATACTATTACCATATATTTTCTATTAGTATTGATATTGTCATAGAGTCTAATACCTCGAGTAGCAGCCAAACTGGACGTATCTGCTCTGTCTGACATAATAGAAGTCAAGAGTGAGAATACCTTTGTGAGAACTATCTATGCAGGAAATGCCGTACAGACGGTAGAGTCTAGTGATCCTGTCAAACTGATCACTGTCCGAGGCACTGCTTTTGCCGCTACTACCGAGACTGGAGGAAACGCCACTCGAGAAGATGGTATAATGTATAGCTGGAATATGATGTTTGGTGGTTCGGGGTAGGAACTGATACATTTATATTCTCAATGACATCCATAATTTATCGGGGGTCTGCTAGAGGGGTGTCCATTAAGTGGGGTTTCACTGTATGTACAATCATGAGTGGTGGTTGAAGCTGACAACTGCCGAACAATTAAGACAGTAACATACAGTGGAATCTATGGAGCTCCAACAAGGACATCTGTTAGGTCGATGAAGTATTCTCGGGGGAATTTGTCCTGTTCAGAGAGGTTTCGTCAGTTGAGGTGTCCGTATTAGAGAGGTTTCAAAGCATAGTATATAATTGAATGGAATTTATTGAAATTTAGAGATTTTCAACTCTCTCTCTGGGTGTTTCAGTGGCTATTCCTGATCTTGGAGAGGTAAAGTCAGAATTTGTGAGTCAGGAACTCAGTAAGAGTGACAGACCAGAACTGACTGCTGCAAAGACTGTTATATCTGGAGGTCTGTAATCAAACCATACCCTCTACTAACTAAGAAATTAACCTTCACAAAAAATGCCACACGGCTGTGTAAAAAACTTTGTGGTATTCTAAAATCCGTGAAAATTTAAAAAGTGTTTTGTCATGAAAGTGTTTAGTTTTGTTGTTAACCACGTAAGCATTGATATTATACACTACTTAGTGTTATAATATCTATGATGTAAGAGTGCTCATGTTTTTCAATAAATTGACAAATACAACTACATCCAGAACAATTCCTCTCCATTTGAATTGAACTGTCCTGGATGGGACTCGAACCCATGACACCCGGCATTCCGGACCGAGTGCTCTACCAACTGAGCCACCAGGGGCATACATACTTTTAATATGCCTTTCTTCCTCTATGTCTTCTGATGGTAATAGGTAGAGGGATGAAAAATGGAGAAAATTTCAAGCTACTCTATGACCTTGCCGACAAGCTAAATGCCGCAGGTATGGAAACTCTTCTATTCACTGGGACCCACAACTTCATAGCCTCCTCCTATAATATATCACTCCTCTCCTCTCTCAAACCTATATGAATCGTCGTGGATGTCCAGTAATACAAAAACAGTGAATTATATATTGTTTACTATTGTGAACAAGCAGCACATACACTGAATTCACAATATTGCATGCAGCTAAGTGCAAGGGGGAATAACGTATTGCTGTACTGTACTGTGCCATGAGGATAGAATTAGATTCTAAGTTTGTGGCACAGACCATGTGGCATAATAGTGAACCCGGCTTTATATTGTTTGAGCACACGAGTATAAGCTCCTCCCCATCTATACTAATAGAATCACTGGTATTGTATTACTGGTATTGTATTCATACACTACTAGTTGGAGCATCAAGAGCTGCTGTGGATGCTGGTTATGTA
>JAODVQ020163759.1:0-14961 GCA_025400075.2 Phenganax stokvisi
CGGGTTGGGCATGAGTGTTCGCACTACGTAACAGGGTCAGTCTTAGCCAAAAGATGCAAAGTAGCAACAAAATTTCCTCTATTTGCATCCTCACAGCTAAAATCAACCTTATCATCTCGGTGTCCTCTAAACAGAAGGCCCTGCTTAGCCAAGAATTCAACTGCTCGCACAATCTGGGAGAGAATATGTTTATTTTCACGAGCTAGATCATCACCTTGTCTAGTTAATTGAGTATCAACCTTTCAGCTGGATTTAAAAATGTGTGAACAAAAAGGGCCACCTTTTCAACTGCACGTCTATGCATGACAGAACTATCATGCAAATAAAGTACACCATCCTTCCCAAGAGCTTTAGAACAAGAGGTTTTGTAAGGAGTATGAACTAATACTCCAGCTCTACTACTCCAAGAACCTAAGCATTCACCTCTACTGGGTTGCTCAGGAAAGAGAATGCAATATCTGCATACACCACCGGGCAACATATTACTGTAAGACAGCCATGGAAACAGATCTAACCACCTTAGTTGGAAAGTTGGTGTGAAGGTTTTGCCACCCTTTGTCACCTGATGTGAATGGGGTTTGTCAGTAGCACAGGGATTCACATGATTTGATAAATATTGTTTCTTCTTACTGTCTGCTAGTTACTAATGTCCACACTCTATCCCATGATCCATTTGCCTCCTGGATGATACCACCCAAGTCAATCTGACCCTCCACACTGACATGTCTTGCCTCAGATGGGCTTGAAGAAGGTGCATCATTAGTCGTGACAGCAGGTGGTTGCTCCATTGAAACCTTAGTGGAGATCATTTCCATTGTAATATCAGTAGAATTATCTTGCTCTACTCTATAAAGTTATACAATGCTGACACTATGGCTATGTAACCTTTGGTACACAGCCAGCTTTATACCTTTGAAAGAATTGTTAGATCTCTGGGCCTTTTTCTGCCAGACTTAGACACAACTTATAACTGCAGCCTTGCTAAGTGTACAGTGAGATGTCTGTAGTACATACCACCATAATAGCATTGTGGAAATACATTAATGTTTGCAGTTATTAAGCAAGCGGAACAAACCGCACGTCAACGTGTACAAACACGAGCGGCTTGCGCGCTCGGAGTTGTGCGCGCCTGCGCATTAATAGCATATGCGAGATTCGCGTGCGCGCATAATACAATTAGTGCGAGTCTCGCGCTACTTCGCGCAACAACGCAGCTTTGATTTGAAACCTTTTTGGGGGGGTTGCAACCCCCTAAACCCCCCCTCTAGATCCGCCCCTGGAAGCGATAGAGGAGTGCATGTCTTTTGCTTTTCCTCTTACTGTAGCAGAAGGAGCAACCAATAACTACCATTGTAATGCTTTATATCTAGAAGCAAAACTCTAACTGGTAGAATAACGGCACACATAAGAATAATGCACCTGACTCTCTTTTTTCCCTCCAGAGTGACTACATTGACTCCTTCAACAAAATTTGTGTTTCACAGCAAAAACACGTGGATTAAAACTACTTATTTTTTGGGTTGAAATACCTGCAACTCAAATAACCCACCAATTGGATTTAAGTAGCCATCATAAATAACTATTAATATAACTTAAATTCCAGGGGTTATTTTAGAACAATGTTACTGGTTATAGTAATCTCAATAACAATAGGTTAAAACAATTTGGTACGTGGTTATTTCAACAACTACCTGATAATCATTATAACACTACTATTGGTGGTCTTAATATTGATTCCCGTTATTTCTAACCTGCTTAACAAAACACAATAATACCTATTATTTTGTTGGTTTAACCTCGATGTGAGTAACATTCACTAAACATCACATAGTAGTAGTAACTCTTCATTGTATTAATTTAAGTAGTTGCATAGTTACTTAATTCATAATCATGGTTAATTTTCCCACAATAAAGATAAACATACCATAGAACTTCATAGAAACACCTGATTATAATATGGTATTACACTGTACATCTCATAACAGTATGAACAATAAAGTGGGGTGATATATGTCTGACATATTAAAGAAACAGAGCCATAATAAAATAGTCTAGGTCAAGTTACGCTTAATGTCGGATACAGTCGCTAAATAACCACCAGTTTCTTAGATGAATCAGGATGATCTAGAATATAGTCTTGAATAAAGTACAAAACGTTCTTAGACAAGGAAGGATACTCCAGATTAAAACAATAATATGCAGAAAATGTATAAAACAATGCATTTTCAAAAGAGAGTTGCTTTAACCAAACTTATTGTTCACACACAATGAAATATTCAATGCCTCCTTCTTCCATACTCAGGGCGATAATTCTTGGTTTGTTCCGTACGGGTGTACGGAACCAACAGGAATTCACAGGGATTCCACACTCCAAATGCTGTAGAGAAAATGTCAATAATGCAGTGCACATTATTGTGACTGAAGCGAGCCTGTATATGTACATATATGTTTGAACGGCAAGCTTTCTATATGTTGTCATCCATCTATCAAGTCAAGTGTCAACATGCAACAATTGCTCGCGCTTAGGAAAGACTGGCTATGCAGTTAGGAGTAACTTGTGCCAGATGTATATAGTATCACATGCAGTTGTGCAAACAGCTTAAGATGACTTCTTAAAAAACTTACACTATGCTCCTTATAGATGTAGAGTAATGTCTTTTCTCCCTTTTCAAGACATTCAGATAACACATTCAAGGCAGCCACACTTTTTACAGTCTCATCTACACATACATGCTATATAAATTTCATATAAGTGTTATTTATATTATGAATTAGAATATTACTGTCTCTATCAATGTCAGCAACTTTACTTGAAACACTCTTCTTCCTGCTCTTCTCAGCATATGGCAAAATTTCTGGTACATACCTCTGCCAGTTATTTAGAAACTTCGATTTAACATTAAGTTTGCATACTATGAGGCTCATCTCCTGTTCTACCTGAAGAAAAAAGTTGTACCCATTACATTGTATTTCTACACATTATAGATACTGTATCTAAAAGCCATGTAAAACAAACTAGCAGCATGACTTGCAGAAGAATTACACTCTAGTTAAAGTAATACACGATGGCTTACTATTACAGGGCGACACAAGGCTAGGTGCTTGTCCAGAATATTGCCTACTGAACCAGCTTCGTTGAGTATAAACATATGCCTTTCTCCATAGGTAGACTTTAGCAGATGGAGCAACATACTGTTTCGAGGTATTGATTTCTTCAATTCTGTGGAGATAGCTTTATTATGCTGCTCAATAGTCTCAGGATTCTCTTCATCCAATGTTGAATCTGAACTAACTGGATATCTTCTCAACAGATCCCCTGTCTTCCTTTTCTTCTTCGGGATATCAACTGATTCATCAATGAGTGGCAAAGACCGTTTAGCTTTTTTCCTATCCTGTTTGATAATATTTCTTACCCGTTCCACCATTTTATCAGCCCAAGATTGCTAGATAATATACACAAGAATGCAATACACATGAGTACATACACATTACAGGGATGAATAGCATGTCATACAATTAATGCACATGTAATACTAAAAATACAGGAACGACATAATGTAGCCACCTACATATCCATTTCCCACATCATCTTTAAGAAACGGGTACTTCTGAATAAGCTTCCGAGCTTGCGATTCACAATTGGCCCGACTAGGTTTTTCATCTTTAGCAAAGAGAATATTCACAAGAGAGCAGATCATCATGTTCCTCGCACTATCAGACATCCCTCATTCAAACTTCCGGACGCCAATGGCTTGGAATAATAATAACATCTTCTTCACCTTTGCCAGAGGCAACACCAACGAAGAAATAAAGTTGAATGTTCACACATTGCTAGCCCCACCCCCTCCAATTACCATCACACCTAG
Source organism: Phenganax stokvisi (assembly GCA_025400075.2). Taxonomy (NCBI): domain Eukaryota; kingdom Metazoa; phylum Cnidaria; class Anthozoa; order Malacalcyonacea; family Clavulariidae; genus Phenganax; species Phenganax stokvisi. Next base: position 3,867 of record JAODVQ020163759.1, read on the forward strand.
AATATAAAGGTGTCTAAGGTATAATAGTACCTTGATGTAGGTGTTGACCCAGGTGATGAGAACAAAGTGGAAGACAACTGTATAGTGGTTACTACACTTCCACTTGTAGGTGTCTTTGGTTCCGAAAATGGCGCAGTTGACTGTTCATCACTTTACATCAAACAAATAAGTTATCAACCCAAGGCAAGTACATACAACAAAAAAAGCAATACTACCCAGGTCAGAAAGAAAAAACTGCCCTGGATGGGACTCAAACTAATTGACTCCAGGCATTCCGGGCCGAGTGACCAACTAAGTTGCCAGAAGCAGTTGGTTGATAATAGGCCCACGTTAACTATACAACACAATTGCAGGCAAAGCAAGGAAGACATTTCTTCACTGTACTGTGATATATACATTATAGCTACCCTTACAAAGTAGTTTCTCTCTCATGCCTAACACAAAAAACTTACTTCCACAGTTGGTAGAAACAGCATTACTTTTCGTGCTAGCCCAATTGGAGGCACCATTTCCTTCACATCTTTCTCTGTCAGTTCCAAAAACTCCTTTCCATCAATGTAATTATCTAGGTTAACAAGAACATATACGAGAGAACAGAGACACAGTGAACCGGCTATAAAGAAGGCCTTCAGAAGCAACAACGATCTACCAACAAACCTTCAAAAGCTTCACAAAATTTCAACGGCAGCTTCACTTGGTTATGCAAAAACACTGATACTTCTTCAACCGACATATCAGAATGGATTCCACTCTTTTCAGTCCCTGTCGGGGTCGTCTGCGCTGAACTTTCTTTAGGCTAGCCATCAGATCAAGACATGCACACACACAGCGGTCTCTCTCCCCCAAGAATGTACCAACTTCTCTGGCCCACGTGTACAGCGCGTGATAATCGGGGCACTATCACCGCCCTCCTGCGCACGCACGTTTAACGTTCTTTAACCATTGTATGGCGGAGTGTGACTTGTTGACTTTTAGATGGCCGTTTGTCCCCTCTGCATGTATGAAGCTCGGTCTTTGTCTACCATTCTTAGTCATCTACGATCCGTACATTCTAATGATGCGAACTTTTCTGTTATACGTGGTCTTGACGGATGTGCCACGACTTCTAGAAGTTTCTCTGCACTATATTCCCATATATATCGCCATCACCCTGAAGTTATATGAAAGAGAAGGAAAGGAGATGAAAAAGATGAAGAAGACCTTACTGAAGAGCAACCAACCTGTACCCATCCGTCACAAGAATATCATGATACATCATTTAAAGGTACCATTTACAAATACTACTAGCTATATATAGCTTTCCCTTCACAACACATAGATTCAGCTGACTTCCGACAACTGATGGGAACTGATGCTAGGCATATTCAGCAGTCGAGTGCTCTCTTCATTCTCAAGCTAAAAGAAAAAAGATTGACTCAGGTTGCCATTGATGATATCGTTGAAGGGTGCCAAGGTCTCTTCTCCCAAACTATCGACTGTGTTCAAGCCAGTGTAAAAGCAAAACTAGCAGAATTAGGCATTGACCAGGGTCAACTAAATGGGCTGGATGAAGAATTTGACTGTATAATTGATCCGTTTGAAGGAACATCCCATCTTCAAGAATGATACTTTAGGGAAAAACTTTATATAATTGTGAGTTTTGCTTAACCTACTAGCTTTGGTTATTGCACAAAACCTCTATGTTATACAGGAACCAATTGAGGTCAAGATTGGTGAACCGCAATATAGACCACAGTTCTCTGGTTCAAAGATGATACCTTCTAGTATGTTCCTTTCTTAAAGTATCTGAAAACTCTTTTGCAGGATGATACTGTCATCGATCAGATAGATTCTAGTTCTAGTAGAATTCATACAGATGGTCTAATTGAGGACTTTTGTGATGTTACATTGTTTGTGAACCACCCACTTTTTTCACAAGATCTGTGTGCCTTGCAAATAATAGCCTATTACGGTGAAGTTGAGATTTGTAACCCATTGGGAACCCATGTGAAACGACACAAGCTGGGCATTGTATTCTTTACTCTGGGGAACATTGCTCCACTCTATAGATCCCAACTGAAATAATCAATCTAACCCTTGTAGCCACGGCACCAGTTATTGAAAGGCATGGAATTGATGCCGTGTTAAGGCCGTTTATCGAGGATTTAAATGTTTTGGCTACATCTGGTGTTGCACTAACAGTTCATGATGTAACACGCACTTTCAAGGGTGCTCTATTGGCATTTTTAGCTGATAACCTAGCAATCAATGAACTTGGTGGGTTGAAGAAGTCCTTCTCATTTGCCTTTAGAAATTGCCGAACCTGTTTAATTACCAATGATTCACTTTTAAGAGCACTTACGAGTGATGCTTTCGACTCTAAAACTGAAAGTAACCACCAACTCCACTGCAGTCTCTTAAATTGTCCTACTGGATCTCATTACTCCAAAACATATGGAATTAACAGGCAGTCATCACTTCTGGATGTTATAGGCTTTTCAATGCTTCAGGGAGGACTTTCACATGATGTCATGCATGACATTCTAGAAGGCTTCGCCCCCCTTGAAATAAAGCTTATGCTTAAGGATTTCATATCACAAAAATTATTTTCTTTAGAAGAGTACAACATTAAATTACTTAACTTTGACTTCGGATACTCGGATCATGATAAGCCACTGCCCATACTAAGTCGTCATCTTCATTATGAAAACTCCCTTCGTTCTTCTGCATCACAAATGCTTACTTTAATTAGGGTTCTTCCGTTCTTAATAGCCGAGCAGGTTTCAGCGCAATCTGAGCATTGGTTATGTTTTCTTCTTTTAAGAAAGATAGTTGATATTGTTCTCTGACGAAAAGTATCTGAAAATCATTGTTCATCATTACAGATTCTCATTCATGATCACCATTCTAAATTTGTTCTAGTGTATGGGACGAACTTCTACATACCAAAAATGCATTTCTTGCTACATTACCCTAATCAAATCAGAGCAGTTGCTCCAATGATATGCATGTGGACAATTCGCCGTGAGGCTAAACTGAACTTTTTCAAGCAAGCCTCCCATCTCGCTAATTTTTAAAATGTTGCTTTTTCTCTAGCTAACCATCACCAGAGGTGGATATGTTATGAACTCTCATCTGGAAATCTAATCAAGTCATCATTTTTGTGTGGTCCTCCAATACCTTGGAGTGGAGTAACTCCTTTGTGTCAAGAAACAGACGATTTTCAACAAAATCTTTCTGGCATATTACCTGAATTAAGCTCAGAAACAACAATTTTTCGTCCTAAGTTAGTGAACAAAAATGGTATTGTGTATCAGTGCAACAATATGTATCTTATAATAGGCACTGGAGGACTAGATCCATTGTTTGGTCATTTAGAAGAAGAAATAGTGATTGGTGGAAAACAGGTTGTATTTATTGTATCAGAATGTAAAACACTATATTTCAATGGTCACTATCATGCTTATGCTCTCTGTGTCACTCCTCATACATCATTTGTCTCTACATTACATGATAACAACATATATCATGGGCATACATTGTCAGATGGTGTGACTTATGTGTATCTCAAGTACAGTGTATTTTAACTTTTGTTCCATTTTTTTTCGAAAACCTCTGGTAGTTAAAATTCCTAGGTGTAGTATTGACTATCATAGTTGTTTTAACCCAAACAAAGTATTTCAACCAAGATATTGATGTGAAAAATAACACTTCATGGTAATATAATCCATATGTGAGAAAATCACCATAGATTTTTTTTTAAACAAGTGGTAGTTGATTTACCTACTACATTGGTAGGTATTATTACTACAAATGGTTTTTTAAACTCATAGTGTTTGCTGTGATAAATATACGCACATTGTGGCATTATTACCTTTGGATGAGTACTTCCTTGATTTCTTTAATAGTTGGCCTTAAAAATACTGTCATTATGGCTTTTTCTTTAGCATACCAAACTTCAGCGAGCAGCATGCCTTAAAAGGAATGTAACAGTATATTAAGGCTCAATTTAGAAATGCTACTAAATATAGAACAAACTTATCAAGAACAATGGGATACAGTGAGAGAATGCGATTTTGATTCACTTGTACTAATTCCATTACCTCTAAGATTTAGCACGTTCATTAATGACTATTCATAAAGGCTATATGCTGTATTTTGATGACCTAAAAATTGCCACACTGACTGTATTTAATAAGAAAGATAGGTTAGTCGGTTCACGTAGGAAATTATTTTTATACTGTACACCATTATAAATATCTCGAATATTGCAAGAGGGTGACTGTGAGAGCCTTTTCCTTTAAAGAGAGCCAGATTGTCTGTAGAATATTGAAAAAAATGATAATATAATTGTACAAGTGTACCTATCATTTCTTGTAACTGGGGTCTAAGGGGTATAGTGATGAAATTATCAAACTTCGTACTGATGCACAACTCATGACAACATTGATTCAGACACACAGAATAAGGGGGGTGTATATAGCTAAATTGGCAATAGTAGTTTCCTTTCATTAGAATGTTTGAAAATGCCTTGAGATTTCGGCAGAAGATTAGCAGGGGGGAGTAAAACTTGTAGCGAGAGGAGCTCAGAAAAAATGCTTTTGAAGTTAGTGCATATTGGAATATCAGAATATGTTTTGAGGAAACTGAGTCGCGATCCTGCAAAAAAGCGCCTCAAAATATTCGTTGTCGTCATATCTCTCCTCACTTTCATTCTCACTTTCGTCAGACTGGTTGTCAGCTGCTTTACAACTTTGCTGCCACTTTTTTTACACTTTGAGTCGCTCCATAGCCACGTTAGATTCTCAGAAAAGTTCAAGTTGGTTCTTTATGCTTTGTTATCTTCTTTGCACTTTCTGTTGTGTTGTATACACGTGGTTAGTCTGCCTATTTTGTTGGCTATGCCAGAAATGCGTGTGTGGCCTTTTGATGTCTACCTACCTGGCTAAGTTGTGAGCCTCTGTGAGTAGATGATAGGGTGGACTTCCTAGCAGTCTATCTCGCCGACATGACTGAAAGAACAATACATGTCAGTAGTAATGCCAGGAGCCAGGAAGATGAGCCATTCTGTCTTGCTAGCTCCACTGCCCTCTGGAGTTGTTCTGATTGTTGTTGGTGAAGACTGTCTGCTATGGAATGACTATATTGCTCTGCTCATATTAGCTTGATTCTGCTTCTGCTGTGACAGTGTCTTAATCATTAACCATGTTTTGCTCTAGGATATTATTGCAGAGAGGCTGAGTGTTCAGTTTTGAGCAGTGATGGCTTGACGTAATGGTAGATGGATACTGAGTACCCAGCCATAGCAGTAACTCAAAGAGGGTACACTCAATATCATTTGGCAAAGGATGACCAGTTATGACTGGAAGTAGCAGAGACCTCAATGTGAAGTTGAGTGGAATAAGGAGGTCAGAGATGTCGAACTCTGTCCATTTGTTCAAGAATCAATGCGTAAGGGCAGAAAATGGGGGCATGTGGTTGTGAGGTGGCTATGTCACTGAGGGTTGGGAGGTTTGCTGATCATTTCTTCACTTTAGCACACACAAAACCTTTTAGATATTCCTAAAATCCCATAGCTGTACCAAGGTATGGTCTTCCACAGGTAGTAATATTTATCTCTCAGTCGGCGAATACTTGGGTAGCCCAATCGTAATGATCCTGCTTAACAACTACCCAGATTTTTGTTGGGTTAGGAAAAGTATTGGAATGCTGGACCAGGTGTTGCTAGTTTGTCCAACTAGGCATGCAGCTGACTTACTGTACCAGTAGAGCGTAAGTCATCTGCATGCCAGACCTGTCTCCCTAGGCGTTTTAATTGTCGTAGCTAGTCTGTGAATGAGCATAACCAGAGGGTCACCTTGCATGGTGCCCTATTGCGAGAAAATATAATTACCATCAACAAAGAACATGGAAGGATTTCTATACAAGTTGATGAGGATGGTAGCGATGCTTAAGCAAAGTTGTCTAACGCTATGTTGAGCCTCCTGGCAATTTAATGCATTAAATGTATTTGTGGCTTCAGCAAAAAGGGTAGCCTCATATTTACAGACTTAAAGGCAGTTTTTGTGGCATGTATTGCTACTTCGACCCCTCAAATCTGTCCCCCACAAGGTTAAAGACACCCAATGCTTATTATACATCCTGTCCTATAATCATCAAGGCTGCTTTGGCAATGATTCTGTGAGCAGTGTCACCTACACCAATTGATTGGACTTCAGAATGTTTGTTAAGGGCAATTGGTCGACATGCAAGCAATGGGCCAATGGTGTTTGTGTCACCATATACTAAAAACATTCTTCTGGCTACCATGGCAAAGGAAGACCAGAGATCATTTGATGCATTCTTTGACTTGTGTAAAGGCGCTTTCAATCGTGTGTGTAATCCTGAAGGTCTTACTGCTCCTGATACTTTGAGTGCTGTTGAAGGGCCTCGAAAATGACTGGGTGGGTTATTCCTGTAGAATAGCACCATATCAGAGAGGTTGAGATGATGGGTGCTTGTTTGAAAAACAACAAAAAGAACGCATCAAGGCAGCATGCAAGAGAGCAAATGAAGCTCAGAGACTAAACTAACAACATAAAATATGCCTGTTGTGTTATACACAATGCCATTGGACTATAAAAAAATTTAATTGAAATGTTTGTGCGCTATAATCTTCACGTTTTCAAACTTTTCTTGTCTCTCCTTATACTCTACGTCTCCTTGCAATTTTTCCCTTTTTCCCCCTATTTCCTTTTCCCTTTTCCTTTTTTCCCCTTTTTTGCCCTTTCCCCCTCCCATCAGTCTGTCTTTCCCCAACCCCATTTAAGGCACCGCTCCATCAAAACTGGAAACTAAACAGAGCCAATACAAGCAATACCAACATTGATAATATTATAAGCACACCTCAACCTGAGAAGCTTCATCTTGCTCCTCTAGATCTAAGCCACACTACGCAGTAATTTTGGTTAGAACGAAATTGATGGAGACAAAGGCTCAAGAACTTTTGAATTAGAGAGACATCTAAGAAGCTCAAAACAATCTCTAACCTTTAACTTGGGAAAGGCCATTATAAGATGTTGAAATTCTTTCCTCGAACATTCAGTATTAGGTATATCAACTTTCTTCCTTCTCAAACTACCTTTGATAAGCTCCTCTTTCTCTGAATCAGTGCATGGCGCAGTATCGGCATCAGTATCAGCCAAGCACACAAATCTTCCACACCAAGCAGTTCACTTTTTAGTATGCAGTGTAAAAGCAGGGGCTTTCCTTTTCTTCACTATTTTGTATGGAGAAAAATTAGACCTCTGCTAATCAGCCAACTCCACCCCTAAGTTGCTCACAAACATCACGAGCAACTTTCAAAGACAAACTGCAGTTGGCACACAATTCAGAGGGTCATAAAAATCAGTGAAGTCAACCACGTGAATCATTGACCACCACTATAATATTATATTAACCTGGCAAGGTATTGCCGCTGGAAAAAATTGAAATGATGGAGTTAATGGTAGCAATTCCTTCCTGTAACTTCTTTGTATCCAGTTCATCAATGTACAGACCACTGGGGCCAGGTCTTTCCTCATCCCCCATCTCATGTGAATCATACACTAACTACGCATGTGCATGATAGTGACAGATTGAGGCATATCGAAGATCCCAGATACAGTCAGTGTAATATTATTATCTCTACATGATACATCAACGGTTCTTATATGATCGATGATAGATGCCATACGTTATATCCTCACATAAGTGTGTCAATTGGTGGTCGATCCTTTAACGACTGGTCCTTGAGAGAGCGATCACTCTACAATCGCTCATCAATACAATGCGATAGGTCTTATGGAAGTGAAACTCGAGTATCCTCTCCATATACAAGCAATGATCGATCACCGCACGATCGGTTCCCAGAAGAGCGATCACTGTACGATCGCTCATTGATACAATGTGATTGATCCCGCTGAAATAGATCTGGAGTATTCCCCATCAGATATTTGTCCAGTAGAACCTTCCATATGTATCAGCTAGAGAACCAAAAAATATCCACTTAAAGGATAGGGGATGGGTGGTCGAGAGTAGCATTGGTCACACTCAGCTAGCTGAAACTCAACTTTATCTAATATTATTATGCCTGGTTTAAGATCCCAAAACGTCGGCATTGCTCGACCAACTACACTTAATCTTTGACGAAGCGGCGCCAGAGATCAAGCCAGGAGAGGTTAAACATCCCGAGAGACGGAACAAACCACCTGCTGACGATAGTCTCTAAATCAGCAGTTGTATTTTTTGTGTGTCCGGGACATCTGTTAGAAATTTCTTATATTAATGCCTGGCACAACTCCTGCATGTTCATGTGAGTTATTGGTCCATTCATCAACAGCTAGATTTCTGAGTTACATGCTCATAGTGTCAAGATCATCTTGTGGGTTGATTCCCAAGGAAGTGAATATTTCAGAATTGTGCTCTGAGATTGTCAGCATTACTTGATAATGAAAATTCAACTGCTGAAAAAGAACAATTTTCATCACCTACTATTTCTAAAAACCCTTAGTTGACTAAGTCTGTACATAATCTATAAGTTCTCTAAAATATTCTAGTCAAAAATATTTCTTATACACTATACGTTTTGACTGAGACTACAGTCTTCTTAAGTGGTGAATGATAGAAAACACAGGTAATGATGACCTTTTATGCTATGTGTGGAAAGGAATGCAGGAAACGCCTGGCGTAACTAGGAAGAGCAATGAAGATAAGTAATATAATTATAAAGAGCAGAAATCAATTAATATGAACCGGAGCCAATGAATGTATAACAAGGTTATGACAGGAAAAAACCAAAACATATTTGTACACAGTTATGAATAAGAATTGTACACTGATGGAAGGCAACCATCGATAGTTGATGATCTCATGATGAACCAAGATTTCAGTGTGAAATGCCTCTGTAAATTATGTTTGCAGGCCAGAATCAATACAGACTGAAAATCAATATCATGCTCTCAACCCATACATGTTTTGCGACCACTGACTCAGATACCTTGACATATTTAACAGCTGCTTTATGTTCCTTTATTCTGGTGTCTAGAAGCAGGCCTGTTTGTCCAATATACACTCTGGAGCAACCCTTGCAGAGGATACTGTATACCATGCTAGCAGTCTGCAGTAATGGTCTGTGGTCCTTTACTAATACCAGCTGTCAATGAAGTGAATGCAACCCTCATATTGACCTTTGCTAATATTCTTCTCAGTGCCTCTGAGAGACCTGAAATGTAGGGGATGGTAACAGTAGACACAGGACGGTTATCTCTTGAATTCATGTGCGAGAGCTCTTCTTTATCCTGTCAATAAAATTAGCTGGGTATCCATTGTATTTTAACTGCTCAGCTACATAAGAGGAGAATGAGATAGCCAATGCTCTGCACTGGAGTGTCCGCACTACAGCTGCCTTGTGTGCAATTGGGTGATGAGAGGTGAAGTCCAGATAGCGGTTGTTGGTAACTCCAAAATTTAAAAGTAAATATACGTCGCCCCAAGTGTTTTTCAATGATAACATTGTAATTAGTGCTAAAGCTAAGGGGAGCCCCAATGTGCTTTAATTCGCAAAATGTTGATTTATATGCCTCAGGGCATATTATAACACTCTTAATGTGGCCTGACATATTTCAGACTAACTAAAGATTTTATAGGACATAATCATTTTTGAAAGGACATGTTATACTGGATAAATATTATAATTATTAAAAATAATGAGTCATTTCAGCAAATGTCACATTAGTTTGCTATTATTTAATCATTCACAGTCATCCTAAGTGTTATTAATGATTCAGTATCTGTAACTCCTCCATCTTGATTTTGCACTGAGCTCTTTGATTGACGTGGGTTCTGATTTACCATACGTTGTGTACACGAATATTTCCACCAAAGGTCCACAGCACCATTTGCAACGAATTCACTCAAAGAGGAGCCCTCAATGCTTATTTTCATGAGGTCACCTAATGTACTGTAAATGGAGGGCTTAATATAAGCTCACATATTATAAGCAGATTTGGTCACTTTCCTGGATTCGGAGCTTGCACCAAATTGCTCTATAACTCTCCGTACTAATTGCCAGGTATTGTCTAGCATACTCCACAGCTTCCTTGATCTCATCTTCAATGGTTGCTATGCACATGCTTATGGACTCCAAAGTCTGACGAAATACCTGGTAAAAGAAATCATATATGTCTTCCACTGGAATTCCTTGGTACTTCTGCTAACCATCCACTTCTTTGAATGATTTTTTAAGGAGCTCAACTGTACACTACCATTTATTTTCGTCAATGTGACAGCGCGAAATATATCCGTAAATGTATCAGCTCTGAATACAGCCATGCCACAGGTGGCGAAGTTCGTTAACCCGTATCTGTGCTGTTTACATTTCTGTATTTACGAAACATTTTTCTTTGCTGAATCTCTAGCAATGTAGAGGGAGGTAGCTTGAACTGCTAGTAACAGCCGTGAATTCAGCTTGTATGCATGCAATCCGGTCGATAGGCAAATGAAGAAGGTGAAAGAGAGCCGCTCCGACGAGGATGTTCCTGGGTTTGCTACTAGTTGCATTTAAAAAATAACCACTAACTTATGCATAACTGATAGAAATTGATGAGAGGGGTGGAAGGCTACAAGAAAGCGGCGTAAAAGTGATAATAGTGTTCTTGAGCAGACCAAAAAGTCGAAGAGGTAATAATAAATATTGGCACTTTGCTTCATAAAGTTTGAGAATGCTTAGATCAACTATTAAAGAGGAAGACAACACAAACAAACAGAGCTATTGCACCTGTATTAGATGTGAGAAGGCAAGATTACCATAGGCTATATACCGTTTTGTTACAAGTCACTTCTTTTTCTAGTTGTATCGTGAATTAAAACCAAAATATAATGTTGAAGCATTTCAAAAGAGTGAAAAATGCCACTTTAGACGTGGAGAAACTCCACCAGAGTTATGGGAGATAAACTTCCCGGAAACTGATGAGGATGATTGACATTATTGGTTGAGTGATGATAAATAATAGATGATAGATATATTGAGAGATAGGTTAATGATTTATAAAGTTCAAGTTTGAGTAAATTATACTGATTATGATTCCTCGTCATTTGC